>VWYH01004049.1:240117-335067 GCA_013399365.1 Pampusana beccarii | reverse complement strand
AAGGGAAAGGGAAAGGGAAAGGGAAAGGGAAAGTAGAGGAGAATAAGTGTTTGTTTAGGTTGTTCTAAGTATTCATGTTGTGCACTAAAATCAGTTTGGCCACCAAGATCTGCCAGAGCACTAAATACGCCCAGAGTCTTCTCACACTTTCACATAACACAGTAATGTAAGGAATCTTCATAGACTTTCTTCAGTTCCTTTGTGCCATTTTGGGTTGCAATTCAAAATTATTTTTTTACCTTGTCTTACATTTTATTTGTTACTCCCCTCTAAGCAATTTATACTCTTTTTATTCTAAAACAGAATAATTTTCTTATCTTTGCCCTGAAAAGACTATCCATGTATGACTGAAACTCACAAATGGCCTTGATGCTTGCTGTCTGACATATCATGGTAAGGAACATATCCGATGAGACTGCAGCATTTACAGACCATTTTAAAAAGAACACTAAGGTGGGAGGTAAGCAAATAATTATTTCCTCCAACAGCCTACAGACCTCTCTCTTTACCTGACCACTTGGATGAGGGGTGATAAGATTTTAGATTATTTGGACACCCAAAGTTTCATTTGGCTCTTTTCTAGCCAAAGGTATCTCTAATACGGTGAGGGGAAGCAATGAAAATTGCCTTCAGCCAGGATCTTCACTTTGAGACTTACTTTCACAAACTGCCTACTCAGATCATTCAGTTTTTGTGCTGTACACTAAGCATGAATTTTGGTGTCCTCTGTGAACTCTTTAAGAACACATTAAATGTGACTGAAGGTAGCTGATGCTACTTACGTCAAAGGACTTCTAAAAGTGGACATGATAGATGTTTATTTTAAAGGAGGTCTACAAATGCACATTGCAGACTAAAAGCTATTATCAACAAGAAATGAAATAATCGATATTTGAATCCTACCTGTAAATTACCTTTGAAAATTTTGTCTATACGTAAGGACAAAGTAGAGTAATTCCTTTCTCCTCTTGCTTATTACAGCACTACATAGCAGCAAAGTGTAATGCTGCCATATTTCTCCTGGGACCGTAAAGACTGTTGATGAACTACTCCCTGGCAGCTTTGCCTAGTCTAACACCAGTGCAGAAGAGGCAAGCCCCAACTCCTGCTGCCACTGGGGTCCCTGGTCAGCTGCTGGGGCTGGGGAGAAAGCTCTGCTGTGTGGTGCATCAAGGACAGCACTGACTCGGTGGACGGGATCATCCAGTGCCTTTCTCTGCTCCTATCCTAAATATTTCCAGGTCTGGGTTGTACTTTCCAGGCACAGGCAGTTGCCTGAACCTTAGCTATTAGCCTGCAGCAGCTGAAATTGCACCACTAGCTGGCAATTACCTCTATGTGTAATGTAAAGCATATTAAATCCAGCGGCCTTTTGGCCCTCTGTACCAATAAGTATGTTCTGCAATAGCTTCTTTGGGAAGGCTGAGGACTACAAACCACTAAATGGTAATCCCTTTCAGATGCCCTGAAGTTACAATAAAAAGAAAATTAAACCGTTTTAAAAGTATTTAATGAAGTGATACAGTAATTACATACTAATTAACCAAAAGGATAGTTATTTCTTATTTTGGTACACAGATGTATAACCTGCGCTGTTGCACCAAGTTCAGTTATAAAAGTTTCAGTACTGTCACTTCCACATCATTCCACATGTTAGAAAATCACATTATTGACAAAAATTTGGGGAGTTCTTGTGGGAGAACAGCAATTAGTCTCTGAGACACAATTATTGACACTTAAGCATTCAGAAACAAGCTGATACTACAGAGCTATTTTTATCACTAAACATTTGGGATTTAATCAGTAAATTGAGATCAATGTTTGCCCATTAGATCTTGCTCAGAGTTTTCATCAATAATATAACTGCATTTCTGACTGGTAAGAGGGTTAGATAGTCATGTGTGAGCTCCAGCAGCTGGCACTGGGAGTGAGACTTCCAGAGCTCAGTTTGGTCTGCAGTAGAGATGCCCCATTTCTAGACTTGATTATTTGCATCATGCAGAAACTCTGGTGAAGTTTACAAGGAAGTGTCCTTTGAACTGGCAACAGATGGGAGAAGTCCTTTTTTATATTTAGGGTGGAGTGTCTCAGATGAAAGTCCCGAGGACACAACTTCGAAAGAGGAAAACAAGAGAAAGATAAGAAGATGAAGTTAATATTTTATTCCTTCCAGAGCCCATCAATTTAACAAGACTTATTCCTTGTGCAGTTACAAAAATAATGAGATTAATATGGAGAACTGACATTTTGAGTTCTTCTAAAACTGTGCAAGTAAGAAATGAGGGATTCTGTGTTTTATACAGAGAACTGCTTAAGTCTCCTGAAAGCTGGGATTGGCCAAGCTATGATCAAAATATACTATATAAAAATTTGCATCTCCCAAAGGGAGTATTGGAAAAAAGAATGAAAAGTAATGATTTCGTATCAGTTTGTTTTCAAAACCTCTCACATATCACTTCATGCTTAATCTTTTATTTAATTACACATTACATATTTAAGGTTTAGTGCAAGTTATTGAAAATCAATACGGTTATAAATGTAGGATTGGTAATTACTGCATGACTTGTACAATATCTTATTTACATAATTCATTTACTGGCAACTTGCATTTTAATTAACCCAGAATGAGTGCTTCAATGAAATTGTAATTTAGTGTGCCAAATTGAAAAAGTTGTCAAATCTTGCACTTAGTCATGCAACTGTGAGTTTCATTGTCTATTCAGAAAGATTAAAAATTATGCAATTAAGAAGATTAATTTAATCCTTGATTCTCAATTGTATTATATACATCTTTGTTTTCTCCTGGTAAATTTTGTCCAAAATGTAGTAATGATCAGAAATACTGCCAAATAAATAAGTTTTGCTGACCAAATTTTCCCCTACAGTATTCTTATTCACTAGATAAAGATGTCATAAAATAAAACTAGGAAGAAAAAGCTGATGAAGAAGTAGTCACCTTAGCACCTCCCCAAATGCTCCATGCTAACATTGAAAATATGAATAGAAGTAACAGAATCTGAACCTGCTACTGGTTAAACTGTCCATATCAACTACCTGAGTCTCTTTGTTATATAAAAAAGGTTAATTCCAGTCTAAGATGATGATAGCTGTGGTAAACTCAATATCGAGATGTTCCGTAACTCTGGGGACCAAAAATCAGATGGAATTATGCAAGAAAAGTGGACTTAGCTCTTATAGTGGTAAGGAACTTGACTTAGATTTTTACTGACCTGCCTTAGTTGCAGCAGCTTATATATGAAACCAAATATGCAAAATTCCCTTTTTCCAGTTATCTCCTGCTGACAGTCCTTCATATGTTGAGTGAATTCTCCATAATATTTGATTTTATATCAATGCCCGTATTCTTGGAAAGACTTTTCTCGATGGCTTTTTCCAAAAATTTGCGTTGTAATATAGTTCAGAATAAAATTTGAGTGTTCTTCTGGAAAATACCAAAAAGACTCTGCTGTTGTGTTCTGGCTATCTATGCTCTGACATAACCAATCCTTTCAGAAAAACCATAAAAATGCAATGACTTTAAATCAGGCAATCAGATTGGAAGTCATATCATCTTATTTATAGCCTTTCTGATCCTGCGAATATTTTGACATAAATATTTAGGTAAAGTAAATTAATACAAAACAGTTGCTTTGTAACACATGAGACAGGAGCTTTTTTGTCACACTTGAGCAAAACAGACAGACAAATACCATCTCTTTCACCTGATTTTCAATGTGGTGGCTGAGATTTAGATAAAAGATATAATTTAGCTATTTTAAGGTACTTCTGTGTCAGTATGTACTCCACAAGATGTAACATAATTTGTCTGCCATACTATTTATGCAGCATGTTGTCTGGCACAATATTCCCTCGAGACAGAAGGTGCTGACATATTAAAGAAGCAAGCAACAAGCATTTGATTTTCTGTTTATATTGCTTTCCTCAGAAAAGCAGGAGAGCCGATTCAACAGAAATTTAGTTGCCACTGTGTGAACATAGCTCCTGACCTGAAGGATAAGCTGGAATTTCATAGCTTTACCATCTCAATAAATTTAAATACAGTGTAATGTTTAAAAAGAAAATTTTTCCAGGAAATATATTTTCACATTTTCAGTTCAGGTGCATGCCAGTGATGCTGTTTTATATAATCAGACATGATACACAACATTTTAGTCTAGCAAATTAGAGGCAGAATTTTTCAGAAAGTAAAAGAAAGTAAGCATTTCCTTAATAGCTTCCTGTCATCAAGAAAATGCTATTTGGAGCAAGAGAGCAAAGAGAGCTCTTAATATCAAACTGGGTTAGTATGGGAGTGTATATTTGAGTGTCAGAGATTGTGCTGAGAGTGAGAATGTTAAGTTTACATGCAACAAGCATCATGAGATTCTATTTCACTCTACCTTACTGGATTTTTACAAAGTGGCATAGTGCATGAAAGTGTCATTATTTTTTGTCTCCAGACTTAAGTCCTTCAACTGAGAAAGTACTGATTAAGTTTTCGGTTTTGGTTTGGTTTTTCACAATGAGATAAAACTGTTGTAATGCACTTGACATATTTTACTGACTTTAGTATTGACCTTAATTATATGAGCTGATGGAATAGGAAAAATTCAGAAATACAAATAAGAAATATTATTAGGTACTATTTTTCTTAGAGAAGAAGGGGAACTCATCTCTGTTTGAAGCTGCAGGTTCCTGCAGTGAAGTGTTCACCAGGACCTGAACAAGCTAATAGAAAACTATATTTGATATCTTCGTGATTGCTGCAGTGAGTGGAAGAGTGGCATGCATTTGGCAAATCTATATCATTTGAAAATGAAAAAAAGGACCTATTGAAAATCAAAGCTGGGGGCTCAGACATATAAGCACAATTAGTATTATTTAACATCTAGTCCCTCCATGCTGAGGCACCGTAACTGTGTGTGAACTGCTCCCAAATTCCTAAATGTTAAAGACTATGTGGCTTAAATTACTGTGCAATGACGAAGTTAAGCTGCTGTGTTAACTATATGTGTATACAAAGCCATTGGATTAACGAATAAAGACTACAGCTCAACTAAGGTATCATAATGCTACTGTGCATTGGAGCCTTCCATGTTGCAGACATTCACAAACTGTTAAAAACAGCTGAAACATTTAGCCCTTTTCCAGCAATAGCTACAAAAGAAAACTGTACAGTACAAGCTATCATGATCTGCTTTTCCAATGCCTTGTGACACCTTCGTAATCATGGAATCCCAGAATTGTTGGAGTTGGAAGAGACCTGTGGAGAACATCTAGTCCAACCCACCTGCTAAAGCCAGTTCACCTAGAGCAGATTGCACAGGAATGGGTCCAAGCAGGTTTTGAATGTCTCCAGAGAAGGAGACTCCACAGCCACTCTGGGCAGCCTGATCCTATCATTGGGCACCACTGAAAGGAGTCTAGTCCCATCCTCTTGACACCCGGCCTTGAGATATTCATAAGCATTGATAAAGTCCCCTCTCATCCTTCTCTTCTCCAGGCTGAACAGACCCAGCTCTGTCAGTCTTTCTTCATGAGAAAGATGCTCTAGGCCCCTGATCATCTTCGTAGCCAATGAAGTTTTAATGTGCATGTATAGGTTTACATAGAAAAATATAAAAAATGAGTAAGAATAAAAAATACTCACAGTTTTCAGATGTCTGCTGTGTCAGAAGAAAACGGTTCAAATAAACATGATAGAAAGAAAAATCTCTGGAAGAGTTTTCTCGATTAGGTAGGATCATTGAGATCCCACAGCGTGGACAATTCTGCTAGCAGACCATTTCCTGCTACCAGGTTCATTCCAAAAAAGTTGATTTTTTTTGACTCAGGTGTGTCAGTAGCCCTGGTTATTGCAGTTGTGATAAATACAGATCTATTTAAACTATTAGCTCAAGAGCCATTTTCAGATAGGAAGTTTTTGTAGTTTTTAGACAAATGTCTAGGTGCGTATACTTTAAAAGCAAACAGTGAAACCAAAAAGCTAAATCTTCTGAACCAGCAACTTACTTTTGAGTGAAATTAGTTTCTTTCACCTGTGAAAGCACAATAAATGACCAGATGAAGTTCTAAGCACATGTTTGCAAAATTTAGTAAAAAGTTCATGGACATCACCCTTCTCTTCTGAATTACACTCTTCTTCCCTTTGATATGTTGAATTGTGCTCAAGTACAATTGCAAACTTACTGTAGGAAGTAAAACTGAAAAAAAAAAAAGCTCAATAATTAAATTAATCACAGTCCTTGAATGAGGGAGAAACTGTTAATCACCAGTGGAATAAGATAGGCCATACCTGGGTTTCAGAGCTTTTCTGTGCTACTACTCCACAGCTAAAAATTTGAAAAGAAATCTGTAAAATCAAAAAATGCCTGAAATTACAAGAATAATTAAACTCTATAGTTATCAGTGTTTAAAATCTATGTAAGACATCTTAAAAAACAAAGAATGTCTGTAGATTAGAGGTCGAGCCCTGTACATCTGTAAAAAAGAAAAGTCAGTTTGGAATAGCAATATCTGGGATAAAGGGTGGCATGTAATTAGCTGATTTATTGGATGGATGACTAACTTTAATAAGAAAGAGACAGCCTATTTCAATGGTCGGTGTCTAGTTTTCATTACTTGCTACAATGAGCAGATTAATATCTTCTTTGAAAATTGAAAAGCTTACTATATTTTAGTTTGCATGTCTAGGATTGAGGAATTTGTACCATTGTCTACACTTGCTTCTTTCATGATCTTTTATTTATATGAAGAACAATCAATGACAAACCTAGTTGTTATTCAGTTGACTTTTCTGTTTAAAGAGCATGAGTTCTTTCAGCAATTTTACTGGTAGTCCAACACCTGAAAACTGGAGGAATTTGAAACAACCTTGATTCTTCACCCCTCCAACAGATTTGTGTGTTCTCCTGTGCCCTTCCTGCCTCATCACGATCACTGTTGATATATCACGTGTATTTTTTCCTGTTCCAGGGAGAGGCCAGAAGATGGTTTAGCTTTGAGTAAACTCCAGAGGAGTTTCAGGACTTCTAAAAATTGTTCCACAGCTGCAGCAAACATCTCTGAGAGTTCCAAAAATTGACCTCAAAAGAGGAAGTGTGACTGATTCATATTTATGATGTATTTGATGCTATTGCTTTAAATACAACAATTTAAAGAAGGTTTAACTTGAATTAGGAAGCATTTAGTAAAATATATTCTTTAAAATATATTGCAAGACTCGAAAGAAGATTAGTATCTTCTAGGAAAGGTCAATATCCTTTTTTTTTTTTTTAAAAAAAAACTGATATCCCTGCAGAGAACTCTCATTATCTTCCGTTATTTTGAATCATTCCCAGGATAAACAGAAATAAATTAAAATGAAAGCAGACTAAACATTATAAATATATTCTTCAGCTATAATCCTTGATACACATGAATTGGTTGTATTCATTAATTTTAAAATACATTATTTTAGGATATTTTCTTAGGAATAAAAAATGGTGGGTTTACAAGCAACTGAATTATCTGAATACCACTAGGGGAATTAACTTAGTTAATCTACAGCTACCTCTGTGTAAAACATCTACTGCTGTGTACAAACAATAAATGATACTGGCTTTCTGTTGTAGGTGTCTACCCAGTATGAGAGAATGGAATCTCTATTGAGTTTTAAGATGTGTTAAATAAAATACATTAGGAAGTGATTTCAACTTCAAATAATTCTTGTATCTTCACCTAAAATTCCTGCAAAGATTATAAAATTATAGTTGCTGCATGATCCCACATTATCAGACGGTATTTTCTCTAATTATGTCCACTCATCTTTGGGGTTTGAATTGAAGGGTCATCTTGGTAACAATTTAGTGTTCATTTTCAAAATACATTTGCATGATTAAAATGTAAGTTTAAACTTCTTAAGGATGTTAAAAACACTTTTCTACAGCTTGCGCAAGTTTTTATCTCCCCTACGTACTTCAGTGCTTAAACGTTCTAACAAGTTGAGGAGAACTTCCCTACAAATAAGGGAAATATCCTTTGGTTTCTACTACTTTTTAAGAATTCATAGCACTGCAGTTTATTCCATTATGTGGAAATGCAGAACGATTGGTAGTTTTCACACAAAGTGCATTCAACACAGTTGAGATAAAGCCCCATTGACCAAATTAGGGTCTCCTATGGCTGTTTGGAAGGAATACATGCAGACAAGTGGCTAAGTAGTGCAGTCCGGGTAATGTATGCTCCTACTCAAGCTCCTTGAATAGCTTTGTCAGTGAGTTCCTGGGAGTGAAGGATCTGGGCTCTACAACATGTGCAAGCTCCTCAGGGTCTTAGCCACGACCTTGCCCACTCAGACTAAAGGATTTATTAACTCTGATGCTGCTGCAAGACTAGCTCAGGAGAGCCACTGGGAGTCTGAATCAAAACCTCTTCCCTGTGTTCCCCCACAACGTTTAAAGACAATAATTTTAAACCACACAGATGTCCATCCTAAATATATGTTCTTTCTGTGTCAGCCAGTCTATTGAAAAATCTCCTTCTGCTCTATTTTGCCCACCTACAGGTTAGAGAGATGCTTTATGCATAAAACAGAGAGCTTTTTTTTTTTAATTTAAAATTACTTACTAATATAACAGCTGACAAAACTCAAAAGTATGCCACAAAGTTCTTAAGCTCAGGGTTAATAAGTTATTTTAACATGCATTAAAAATACCTCAGTGTACCGTGGCTTGTTGCTGCTCAGTGTGATATTATTGGCTTTTGTTTGGGAGTCACCAGGAGAACAGAGAACTGAGTTATCTCAGCAGCTGTTGTGAGTAATGTCTCATTTTCTAACCTATCGAAATGCAAGGGGCAGCGTATAAAAATGAGTTTCTTTGGGCAGCCAAGATCCTGTTGTAAGGTAGGCTATCATTATGTCTATGAACAACAAGACACAAAGATAAAACAAGTAGAATGATAATGGGTAGAGGCAGCACCTCTTCTGAGATATACACTTCCTCATCTCAGCTTGAGGAGCACTGACAGCATGTGCAGGACAAGAAGAGTTGCTTTTTTAATACCCAGAAACTGTTATGTCAGCCAGGTCACAACTCTGCCTTTAATTAGATGAAATGCCTTCAATTGGGAGCCACCTGCATATAGGTTAGGATATATGCAGGCTGCTCAGTTCCCAGCAGGAAATCTATTCTGTGAAAAGTACATTTCAGTTATAAAGAAAACCCCCTACAATACATCTATTGTGAAGTATAGCTAATATGTCATTCATGTACAATCATAAACAGCTTTAAAAGCACATTGATTCTGTTCATTTTTATTTGAACGATGCTTGTATATTTGAACATGTAGTTATTTCTTGAAATAACTGGGAAACAACAATCAAGAGAAAGCAGTTGATTAGCAATTTAAAGCAAAGCAAAATGGAAACATTTTTCATATACTGTCAGGATTTGTTCTAAGTGCCTCCCTTTAAAACGGTATTGCTTACAGTAGCAGGCTGCAGTGATTCACTGCCATATTAATATGCATTGCTGAGTACAAGTGAAATCTATATTCAGTTGCATAACATTTCAGTGTTTTATTGTTGATGGCCTTTTCTTTGAACATAAGCTTTTTGTTGCACATGATATCATAGCCCAATAAACATGAAGCTTCTTGGGCCAATGCCAAAGTCTTCCATCCAAGGTCAGTGCAATTACACTAACGTGAAGCCAGAAAGAGGGGAGGGGAAAATGGCACTCGGGCCCTTAAGGCATTTTGAGAACTAAGACCATAGCATCTTCTCTAAGAAATTAATGACTTTCCAGGCTGTGGCTTATCATTTATGAGATTAAATTTTTTTTAAACAACTCTCATGTATTTGATATACATATATTTGCATCCATGTGAGAATGAATTAAAAAGGAAAGATGTAGAAATGTAGTCACTTAAAAGGCTCTGTCAAAGGAAATTTCTGGGTGGCCATTGCAGAATGTGATATGTGTTTGCTGAACAAATGGCAATTTTTGAAAATGGTGATTTTTTTTAAATCTATGAATTCTATATTCATTATACAGGCCTTTCTAATAGGAAAATACTTGAAAAATATATTTGTTTGTGTAATAAATTGTTTTTATTCTTGAAATTAATGGTTATTTTTCAGGTGCAGCCTCTAGCCTCTAATCAAGCTATCTTCAGATGGGTGCCAATCAACTCCCATGAGCTAGAAAATATTGAGCCAGTTTAAAATCTGGGTTGCCTTTTCCCAAAATCTGTCTGTACAGCAAAAAGTGACACTGAAGATGATTTACACAGCACCATTCTCAAATTATAACAGATAGTTACACTCTGAGGATAGTGTGATATCTTCCATTTTGTGAATGATATATGAAACCAAGGCTTTGGTATGTTTCTTGATTAAGTATTTTTCAGAATAAATTAAAGATGTCTGAGTACTTTGTCAGATAAATTACTTTTAACTATCCTTATTTTATGTTGATAAATGCCTTTAAAACTATTTCTTGGAAAAGACTTAATTTCTATCCTAGTTGTAGTCACGTTTTACTTTGGAAAGGATTACCATAGATGGTCAAAGGATCTTCACATAGAGCCATTCTATCAGCTAGGATCTAGATGCTTCATATGCTCATAAATACTTTAAATTTTAAACACACAAACAATTCCACTTGTGCTTTCACGCTTGAAGCTGGCAGAACAGTTAACTTCACTGTGTGGGACTAAGTATGATACTAATGCGCTTTCTATCATCTGAAATAATAAGGTAGAATTATCTTTCCAGCATCATGGTAGATGATCCGAAAATAAAAGCCAGAAACATAAAACATCAAAGAGCTAAATATTGTTCTGGTGCCTACCACTAGCCGTACCAGAGTTTGCTGATTTCAAAGGAAAAAAAAAAGGGAAAAAACTCAAACAATCCCCCCAAGATCCCCAGTGAAATTACAGATACTTTGTGTATTTATATTTTAGAGACAAGCAGAAATTAATGGTAATATAAGTGAAGGGCATCAAAACAAATTGCATCAAATACCAAAGCTCACATTCATTGGTATGTGGGATCAGAAACACACATCTCCCTCTCTAAAATGAATTAACTATTGAAACAATCAATCATAGAATTCAGTAGAACCAATCAATGTTTTAAATCTCTTTCATGGCAGATCTTGTCCTCCTCAGTTTTATGAGAAGACATATAAGTATCTGCTCATATTCTCTCTGATCAACATGAAGCTCTGATAAAACTAACAGTGTCTGAACTTGGCACCAAGATGTGATCCTCAGCTACTAGCTGTAAAGCTGTTTGTTGTTCTGTTATGCTCAGATTTCATCTATCATAGACTATGAAGCAACAAGTGGAAGGTCATCTGGTCAGATTGGTGGCATTCAGTTTTTATACCATGAAAGTTAATGAGATGTTGCATCTGAAAAACTCAAAAGTAGAAAGTGACAAAATAATATTCCGCTGAAGTCGTTTGCGCATGTATTACTGCAAAGACGTATTAAAAGTTACGCTTCCTCAATGCTAAAGGGGGGATCATACTTTTTGTTGACACATGATGTTCTTGGGATACCTCCTCGTACTGATGTGAAAAACATTTTCTTGAGAAGACATTTAAGCTGAAGAAAAAGAAGAAGAAACCCTAGAAAAGGATATGCAGATGGTTTCAGGCAGGGGAATCTAATGTGGATTCAGAGCATCTGTTCTGAGAAAACAACTGCTGATGAGAATGGGATTATATGGGATTGGGCCTTTTGCCATGGGTGGCACACTCTGATTTGGGTTACAGCAAAACATAGATGTGATATCTCTGGAAAACGGAGGATGCCTCTGGAACCTACAATTAGTGCATCTTTCTGGAGAAATTTCAGAAAAAGCTCTTGAAAAATCTGGAATTTAGAGACCTAAGTCTCCACCATTGTAAACAAGTTGATTTGCTTTTCCATATTGTAATTTTTTCTGATAAAGTTTTCAGACTGGATTTGGTCCATCATTTGGAGACACTGAGTAGTTTGCTTTAGTTTGTGTCTTTGTCTGTCCCTAGGGCTGATTCCAGGCAACACTGAACTCAATAATGTGTTCTGTGTCCCCTGGACGCATGAAGTTTCAGGATTAGGGATCCCAGCATCCTTTCAAGGAACTGGTCAACCTAGCTTGCAATAGGGATTTTCAGGCCATACCTACATTTATGGGAAAAGCAATACAGTAGGAGCAGGTCTCGACAGTGAAAAAATTTGACTGGATGCAGCAGTGGGGTGGGAGGAAGTGTTCTACTGACTACTCTGGCCACATTAATTGAGTGCCTGCTAGATGACATTAGGTGGGTTTCTGGAGTGTTTCTTTGGTTTATTTTCATCTGAAGATAATAATTTGTGTGCTCTGCAATGTGAACCAAAATACGGTAAGTGAAAGCTTGTGGAAGGTCAGCTTAAAAAATTAATTCCTGATCTGAGCTTAACCTCTGATGTCGGTGCGTCTTCAGACTTAGAGCAGAGTACCAGCATTCAGAATTGGAGGGGTGATATACTATGTCTTATAGCATCCGGAACTACTTCCTTCTTATCCCCAAATCATATTATTGATTTCTCTGTCACACTGGACAAGGCATCTGGAGGAGAGGAAAAAGACAGGTGACCTATTTCCATTATTTCTGTTGATGCTCCATTCAAGTGCCATTTGCTGCAGTTCAACTAGCCTAGTTTAAACCTTCCATGTGAAAAGAAATGAAATAATTTCCTTTTTCAGTTCTCCATCCTGAGCACTTTCAACTACAGTGGGTATTTGGTTACTGCAAGTCAGGATATCTAAAATTTAGGACCCTTTTAGTCAATGTTCCCCATTTTGTAACACGGATGAGTTAAATTGGATGCCTAATGAGCAATCTTTGTATTTTTTTGATGAATGGCAACACACAAACCCTAAGTTGTGATAATAACATAAATGTAGAGAAGGAATTTTTAACTCTTTTTCCACAAACAGGCAGGCTTCTGACTGCTAACAATTCTGCCAACAGGTCAAAGGCCAAAACTAAAAATTGAGATTTAGAAATAGTAAATTTTGAAGACGGTAAATGGGAACAACAAATTATCATGGACCTCATGATTTTAAATACAACAAAAGGTATAAAGCCCTTTTTGGGGGGTTGGTGGTTGTTTTTTTTTTTTAGTACCTGTTCATCCTGTTCCTTCCTTCAGCTGCACGGGAACATTATTATCCTCTTCTACGTCAGTACAGAGTTCATGCATGGGTCCTCCATTAAATTCTACCACATCCTTCACTCTTTTTTCAGACCCACCAAATTATTCACTGCTGTGAAAATCAGTTCTAAGGGAAACATACAAAGCACAAGGAGGAGAAATGCTCTACTAGAATACACCGCTTTTAGAGTATGTGAAATTTTGTTTCTAAACAACTTGGCAGTGTCCTTATTTTCCACCTCAGCGATCTTCTTTAATCACTTCTCCTATTTGTGTATCTAGTTTTTGAGGGTTTTTTTCCCCTTCTCTTTTTCTCCTTCAACTCCTTCGGCTTGTGGCAATGGTGCAGAATGCTGAGGAGGAAGACTCATCTCCAGCCAGGTAATCATTTTGTGCACAAAACACTGACTCTGCTTCTAAGGGAAATTTGTAAGCTGAGAAAGCAGTACGGTGCAGTGCATTTGATATGCACTCATTGCAGGTACATCTTCCATTCAGCTTCTTTCTGTACTGAAAACTGTTCAGACAAGGATTTGTTACAGTACTGATTGCACCAAGACAATATCCTACACTCTTTCTCTATTTTAGCAATAGTATTTTGGCCACATCAGCTGCACATTACATTAATAAACCAGGCTTTGATGTACATGTGGGATGGTACAGTAGTGATATGCAATGCTGAACAAAGAGCTCTATTATTATCATACAATGTGAATCATTGCATAACTAGTCACTGGGCAAAATTCTCAGTTGGAATACACTCATAACTCCCGTGAGATCAAGGAATCTCATGCTGGTGGGAGTTCAGACTTGGCATTACTTATGAAGAAGACTCTTAGTCGACATTTGCTTTTATGAAAAAACTCGTACAAAGGTAAATGTTTGAAGAGTCTGTGTCTTGTAACTCTTTTTTGCAGTATGATTTAGGTGAACAGCTGATTATTGAAATTTTTAATTAGCATCTTCCTTCTTGCAATCACATGTTTAGAATTGCTGGCCTGGATTCACACTTGCAGCTCAAGTTGGGGTGTAAATTGAACCCACAATGGACAAATTATGATACAATAATATAATCCGAAGTGTGAATATGTGTGTCCTTGCTTAGGGAATGAACATACCTTTCTATGCTGATTTTGAATTGTGTTGTTAAAGAATCACATTGATGAAAATTTGAATGCCTGTAGATCCTAAGTTAGTCTATTTTTGTTATGGGAAGATTTAACTAGGTTTGTAGGAAAAAATAAAGAAGGAATTTTATTTGTGCCTTTGCAGGAATACATTAAGTCTCTCATTACTGGTAATTTTCCATTTTCCAAAATATTGTTATTTTGTTTGTGCTCACTACAACAGCATGAAAGTTGTTTTACATCAATCATTTCACCTTTTGTTTCACAAGCAAACCCATCATTTTGTTTTAGTAATGTGTTACAATGAAAAGCCAATAGTAAGGAAGAAAATTGCCAATATGATAAAGTGGGTGCTGAGACAAATTTGACAGAGGTGATCTGTATTTTGCTTTCAACTTGCTTGCACTGAGAATGAGGCACACAGTGTCAGGAACTGCAATTTGCACCCAACAGAGGCTTGTAGCCTTAAGAACTTGCAGGTTTGTTGGTTAGACTATCACACTACTCTTGAAAATGAGATTGTTATTGGATAATGTTAATAGTGGGTGTGGAAAAAAATAGTCTTTAAATCTTGGGGAAGGTCTTCTACTTTATACCTCACTTGGTTTCACACTACTAACCAGGCAGAGGTTTAGCTGCTCAGGATTCTCCAAGTAACAGAAATATACAAAATGTACTGAAGACATGAACAGAGTTCATCCTGGAAGTCTGCTTGCTGAAAGAATTGGCGCAGCTTTCTCTTTTTTTTATATAGTCAAACAAGATATTTCCACAATTACCTGAATTTAAACTTAAATATACTGTCTGGAAATTGCTGAGGCAGAGAAAAAAAACATTACATTAGAGGAAAATACCAAAAAAGCATTCACCATTCAATGTTTTTCTTCCTTCCTTCCTCATGACTTTGTCTTAATATGCTCCATCAGTAAATATATCTCAAAACCCTATTGATACTGTGTCTTTGAAACTTCTGTCAAACATAAAGACTATGAGGAAAGTGTGTCTTTGCATCTAGTGATGAGTATGCAGGGGTGTTTTCTCCTGAGAAGCAGGTGTGATGTTGACAACTTCTAGAAGGAGAGATGAAACACCTGCCTGGAACCGCAGAAATTTCAAGAGCAATGTATTGTGTTATGTTTGTCTACTGCAGTAGATCGTTATGAAATAAGTCAAATCTAGCTACATGTATGATTCTAACTTACTTAAATATCTGGTTCTTCCATTATGTCTCATCTAACAGGTAGAAGCATTGTTTTTTCTCATTCTATAGCTTGTGCATATCAGAAACCCGCAGCGTGACCTGGTAGTGAAAGCTGCAAGCAGATCTCTCTCTCAGATGCCATCTTCTGTCAGATTTTACAGTACTAATCAGATATGGCCACTGCCCTGTACCAAATAAACCCTTACAGAATCTGGCACTGCTGTTGAGAGATGACTGACTTACGAGCAAGTAGGATCCCAGTCCTGGAGCCTATTTATTTGTTGCTGTTCTTAGTCATGCTCCCTTGTCCTCTCTTCTGTTATATGTTCACATTGCCCCTTGTGTTCCCTCAGGCAACACAGAAAGATCTTTTCCTTAGGCAGAATTCAGTCAGGTATGTCATTTTCCTGCTGAAGCAGACAATAGCACACTTTGTGATACCACACATCTCCCAGGATCCTCTTGTAGTCCTTTTATGGACTGGTAAGAGGCTTTTGTTTTTTATTGGCTGTGGCTTCAGCTTTTGCCACTTGGGTCCATTTTGTCATTTGCTGAATTTTTGATAGGAATATGGATTCTGTGTGGTTTACTACTTTCAACCACAAATGGAATTTTATTATGCTTGAACTTGATAATTTTACATGAGCTCTTGTCATCCATTTCCTTTCCAAGTTGAGGCTGTTTTCATCATATTACAGGCTGCTATCTGCACAATCTTTTCCAAATTTGTAGTATTCTTTTGTTGAAATATTTTATTAGCTGGCATCATTCCAAAGTAGGAAATTTGGGGTTTTTTTTGCACAGTGAATTATATGCTCTCCCAATATGTCCTGCATTGCTTGATTTACTGTGATTCCTTTCTCATCTAAATCGGTCAACATATTTTCATCAGCTAGTCACTTACAAATATTTCTTAGTTATCCAAATTTATCTGCTAAATACAGATGAGGTTAAGTCTGTCACTTGTATCTGCAGATTTGACCAGACTATTCACTTAAGTATAGACAACCTCAAGCAAGTTCAAGGTTACCTCCAGTTCTGGTAGTTATGTTGTGGTATCCAAGTGTGATAGACGACTGATGTGTAGTGCCTTACTTGGAATTTTTATGTCTCAATAGGTGCTTCCAAGTATTGTTTTGTCAATGCCGTTTTATTACAATGAGCTTCAGTATGTACTGTGCCTCTTTTTCCTTTTTGTTGCAAAATTGGTATGGTAAAATGTTTGCTTCAATGCCAATTTTAAATTTGAATTTTTTGATGAAATCCAGGTTGTGAAGACTCTTAGGAGTGCCATAGATAACTTCTGTTATCTTTCAATACTGCCCAGATCCCTCATGGTTCAACAAGGAATTTGTGATCTTTTGTTTTGTTGGATAGGCTTGGTCATTCTGTACATGTGTGCTGGTTTAGCTGAAAATTGAGTTAATTTTCTTCATAGTAGTTAGACTTTCCTTTTCAGTACCTAGCACAGTCTTTAGGTTTGGGTTTGCTGTGAGAATAATGTTATAACATGCTTTTTCCCTGGGATAGAGTTAATGTTTTCTTTCCAGTAGCTGGACTGTGTTTTGGAGTTGTATGAAAAGAATGTAAGAACTCACTGATACTTTGGCTGTTGCCAAGGAGACTGTGGACCTTTTAAACTTTCCAGCTGCAGGTGCAAATAGCAGCTGGGAGAGAGAATGTTGTGACAGCACCTAGATTGACATCCAGGCTGGTCAATGAAGTATTCCTTACCATTACCATCATGGTAAATATATAGCTGGAGTCAGCTTTCCTCGCTTGTTAGTTCTGTTCAGGAGTGCTGTTCAAGTTCTATGTTAGTTTGTTAGTTCAGTTTTGGCCTTTTGTCTTTTGCCTTTCTATTTTCTTTCTGGGATCATCTGTTTGGGACTGGGGGTACTCTCCTTTACAGGAGTGGCACTACCCTCAAAGCAGGCAGACCTTAGGTGAGGATGGACTGCCACAGAACAGGTACAGTCTCTCTGGCTAAGCTGTCATCACACTTCTTTTGCTTAGATCTTCTGCAAATTTGTAGTCTATGACATAAAGATTATTTCTGCTTGGAAAGCAAATGTCTTTTGCTTTCCTGAAAGCCAAAATAAAAATCTCTCAGCAGCCTTTCTTTTAGTTCTGTATCACCAACATTAAACACAGTTTGCCTCTGACTGGGTAATCCTCAACATTGCAAGAAATGCTGGATATAGCTTTTTTTCCTTAGATCTGTAAAGTGCTCATTTTCTATCTAGATATAAATGACAGCCAAATGGATAGCATTCAAATACAATATTCTTTTTAGCATTACATTATTTCCTAAGCATTATTAAGACTTAAGCTATTTTAAGGTGGCTACATTACAAATGTTCCAGAGTCTCCTCTCCCACAGTGTGTAAATAACTATCAGTTATCAGCAGTATTGTTAAGTTAAAATGGGGTTGGGTTGCAACCCTCCATGGGTAAGAAAAAATGTTCTCTTGCCTGAAATGCTTTACATTGGCCTCATTTTCATGGACTTTATGTACTCATATCAAAGAAAAACAACCATTCCTTGCTTCACATAGAGATTACGGTCAACATCAAGCTATATTTTCTATGTTGTTGCACTTTTGGTTTGTTGTAAAAAAATAACAAGACCAAATATGAAAAAGTTGAAACAGAGTTCAATATCAGACACAAGATAAAGTGGCTCTTACATGAAAGTTTAACATACAGGCTTTGAACAAATTTTTGTGTCAAGTTGGAGACTCTTCCAAAAAGCAGCTGACCTTTGATTGCAAGTAACTGATTTTAAGAAAATAAAGACACACTAATAACTTTGAACATTATTTGCTTTGCACACCTTTAAATCAATTGAAATCCAGATTACTGTCTAAAAATTACATACCTGCTGACAACAGCCTTCTTTTTCTTTACTGTCTTTCGTATATTGCCTCTACTCTAGATACCACAGCTTGTTGGCCAAAAGGGGTAGCTTTTTTTCACTTGTGATCTGATTTTCCAGATATTCTAGACCTATAGGAAGATAAAAATAACATTCTTGTAAATGTTACTAACATAAGGGGCAAAATACTGTATGTTAGAGGGGCCTTCCCATTGTGTCCCAGAAATGTTCAGTTACCAGTTCAGAATACAAATATCCAAGTACCCAGAATGACTCTTATAATCTGACAGTGGAGCAGGGCAACCTAGCTGCAGGCATGCTGCAATGCAGCTTATATGAGCAGAACATCTAGATTACAACTGAATTTGAAGGCAAAGGACTATTTTCAAGCTCCCAAGGGCAGTCCCAACTCTTTTTTGCATACACATGTATGAACCTGCTCACTTCAACCCTTGTTTTTTCTGAAGAAAAGACATGCAGTTGACCTGCCATTTGTGGTGTACTTTAAGATACCCTTGATTTTTATGGAGATAGGATCCCAAGGTCTACCATCAACTGGGACTCACAGAGCAGTTCAAACACTTTCCTAAGCTTTTGAGATGATTTGATCAAAATATAGGACAAATACTCTGAAACCTTGTCTGACTGGTCCAAACCCTGGCATCCGGCACAGTTACCTGATATAGTAAAAAAACCATAACGTTTCAAAACTGGAGCCGAACAAAGCCTGCATAATAGCATGAGCAGGTCTTTGCCTGAAAAAATAGAACACTTTTTCTCTATAACAATTGGAGTTGTTCAATTTTTGTAACAAAGCTTTGGCTGTAGTAGATGATTGAAACTCAGATTATTGGTTATGAGAGAATATTTCACTGAATATTATTTAAGGTGAAATTTTCTAGGGATAATTTTTTCTAAAAAGAAAAAAAAAATCAGTGAGAATACCTCCCTTTTATTATTCTTGTGATTTTTCTGTCTTTTATAATATATTTAACCCATCTTTTACTGCTGAAGAAGAGCAAAAATTCCTTCAGGAGTTTAGTATAAATTTCCACATGAATACCCAGTTGAGCTACAAACTTTATGAGTCTTTGAAATTTCCAGTTAGTTTTATAGTACAGAGATTTCTTTAAGTCTCCCTCATGATTTCTTTCAGATAGTATGATTAACTTTGGTGTGCAATAAGTTTTTTGTTTGGTTGGATTTTTTTTTCTTCACTTGAGCAGTCATCCAGAAACAAAAGCCTTCTACAGAAATAATCAAAATATTCAGTTGATCGCGTTCAGAAAGAGCCTCATTCTTCTGTGCAGTTATGCAATTATGGAGCATCTTGAATGATTGTCACTTAAAAGGGCTGTAACTTTCCTGGTTTATTAGAAACAGCTGGCAGATACATCAGAGGCATCAATGGGATTATTGCTTTGAAGCAGATGTTAAACAGAATGGGGCAATAACAGCTGTTGCAATTAGAGGCATTGTGGGCACATTTCTGCACATCTCTGGCTCAACGTGACAACGAACAACCAAAGACCAGTCAGTAATACCTTATTTTTTCCAAATATTCAGAAAATTTAATTCCACATCACCAGTGCCAAGAATGTGATTTTTTGTATAGCTTATGTCGTTTCTGAAGTAGCTTAGACAACAGAAAAAACTGAATGAGATCTCAAGTGCCAGATGATATTTTCTTCGCTTTAGGTTATGATGTAAAGTCACCTATAAAAATGATTCCTAAGGATTTATTTCACCTATTGTTGAGTGTTATTGGATAAGGACAGAAGAAGTTTGTTCAGGTAGAGGCAGCAGGTTCACTCAGGTGAACCTGCTCACTCAGGTCCTTGGAAAGGTAAGGTAGAGGGGAGGTAATGTCACAAAATACCCAGCTGCATAGGTCTCATGGGAAAACTTTTTCTTCATAGTTTGTACCTAAATCCCAAAGTGAACATTCCACTACATGATACTCTCCAGTCAGCTCACAGAAATTTACTAATTCTTCCTGCAGCAGCATGGCAAATATTTTCTCATTATTCAGCAACATTTTAAATTCATGGAGTCTTGTTACTGAGTCAGATAATGAAGATAGATGACAAGTTTTGTTCTCCAGAACCTCTGCAAACTCTCGTATAGAGGAGATGCTGAAAACCAGCTAGACTCTGGTCAATATAGATTCAGAAAATGACAGCATTGGTTTAATTACTAGCCAAATGTGTTATGGAAGTCCCCCAGACTGACAAAAAGACCGGGAAGTGGACGCAAAAGAGACGGAAATTAGGCAAGTCTGATTCATAATTTCAAAGCTGTGTGCCCTTTTCCCCTACGGATTAAGAGGCCTTCACTAGCTCTGGCTGAGATTTCTATCCACATGTGCCCCAAATTCTCCTCAGTTGAGTGTGTTTCAGACAGCTGCAGTTTGCAGGTATTTCAGTTAATCACATCAATGGCTATATCAGTCTATGTAAGGTGATAAAAAAAAAAGAGATTAGGTGCTCAGGGAGGGGTTAGGACAATTTTACTACCCCCAGAGGCATCTCCTTGAACTAAACACCACCATACAGAATGGTTATAGGAGAGAAACAACAGTATGTAGCAGGTCTTTAGTGCCAAGACAAATTAAATGCATCCCTCACTCAGTGTGAAGCCCAGAACTCATCATTCCAAGTCAAGCTTCATGACTGCCAGATTTTATTTTCTTTCCTTTTTTTTTTGGTTTGGCCTCTGAATCAAGTCACTGGGATGAAGTGAGCTATAGGATAAAGAAAAAAGATAGTTGCTTTTTTTTAATTACTCTTTTTAATATAACTTTGGTTTTGTTTGTTTGCTTTTTTTCTCATAAGCAGACTAGTGATGGATGATACAGAAAAGGTTGAAGCACTCGCTTTTTTTGCCTCCATTTGTAGAAACAAAACTTGCTCTCAAACCCTTTGGACATCAACATGCTGTGGGAAAAAGGTCAACCAGAAGTTGGTAAGCAACAGGCTAGGGAATGTTTAGAGAAGCTGGATCTAATCAAATCCATATGGACAAAAGGAGTCAGCAGAGGGGGCTTTAAGTATTGCTATCATAGCAATGCAACTATCATCTGTAGGAAAACTGTGTGGTGACTGGAGAAGGTCACTGACAGCCTGGAAACAGGCTAAATTCTCACACATCTTTAAGAAAGGAAAGAAGGAAGACATGGAGAATTCCAGGTCATCAGCCTCCTTCAAGTCCCTAGAGAGATCATAAATGTCCTTTCTCTGGGAATTCATTTGTAGTCACATAAGGAAGAGATTACTGACAATGGTCAGTGCACCTTTACAAAGGCGAAATCATGGCTGACAAAACTGGTGTGATCAGTGGACCTTCTATGTATTTTGTCCTTCACATGTTTCAAAGATCTGCAAAAAGTTTGTTGAAAAAAGTGGAAGGTAATGTCACTGTTGTGCAGCTACACACCTCTTCCCACAAACCCCCAAAACAGTCCTGGCTCTTTGACCAAGGTCTGCATTCAGATCAAGAGCTCTCTGCACTTGTGTCTGAGGGCTGATGTGGCTCTTTCAGACAGCTGTAGTTTGAAAATATTCGCATTAGCCACAGAAATTACTATATCAGTCTACCTGATGCCAAGCAAGGTATAAGCAGTGAAGGGGAAATTAGTGTGTAACTCTGCAAGCCTGGAGACATTCTGTCTGTTTTGGACTAGCACAGATGATGTCTCTACACGGGAAAAAAAAAAAAAGATGGTATATACAGAGCATAAGAGATCGGCAGTTGGCCAGAAACTTTCAGTTTCCTTGATCTTGATACTGAATATCACCGACCCATGATTTTCTAAATGTGTGTTCAGTTCATCAGCCTTGCCAGATAATGATGAAAACTGTTCCTTGTTTAAAAACTTAAAAGTGATTTTAAAAATATGTATGGTCAGCGTATCCTTAATCTTCCAGAAGTATTAGATTGGGTTCCCACCCTTCAAGTGAGGTTTGCACAGAGATCAGCCTAAAACTCTGTGCAGATTTCTTGGGGATTGCAAAGATTGGGGAAGTGCGAAACAAAACATTTGACTAGAAAACCATCACTATTAATGGTCTATTTACAATGAAAGAAGTGAACTAACAGAAATATTAAATCATAAATGTGTTTCTGATCTACTGAGCAGCAATGGCTGTCATTTTTGTTTATTGTTGCTGCTGGAGAAAGATGATGAAATGAAAACAATGAGATGAAAAGAGATAATGGGACAAAAAAGTCAACTTCCATTTTCTTCTTCCTCAGGCAATCTTGTACTCAATCCCACTACTTGGTATTTACTGAAGAAGAAGGGCAACAAAGCTGTTGAACACTTTGGAGCACAAGTCTGATGAGGAGCAGCTGAGGGAACTGGGGCTGTTGAGCCTGGAGAAAAGGAGGCTGAGGGGAGACCCTATTGCTGTCTACAACTACCTGAAAGGAGGTTGTAGCATACAGGGTGTTGGTCTCTTCTCCCAAATAACAAGCAATAGGATGAGAGGAAATGGCCTTAGGTTGCACTAGGGGAGGTTTAGGTTGGATATCAGGAAAAACTTCTTCACTGAAAAAGTTGTCAGGCATTGAAACAGGCTGCCCAGTGAAAGAGTTGAGTCACCATCCCTGGAGGTGTTTAAAAGATGCGTAGGTGAGGTTCATAGGGACATGGTTTATAGGTGGACTTGGCAGTGTTAGATTAACAGTTGGACTTGACGATCTTTTCCAACAGAAATTATTCTGTGATTCTATGTGCATTCACTACAGCCACATATTCATAGATTTTTGTTTGTTTGTTTGTTTCATTACCTGGACATGGAAGAGAAGTAGAAAGTATCTTATGTTTGGTCTACAATTCATATTGTGATCATGACTGTAAAAGCCTTAATGAAAATTACGGTACCCTTTTTATTTTTTCTTAAACAGGAAATCAGGAAATATTCTTACTTTAATAAACTATTCAAACAGCATTTTTTTACTCCATGAGTAAAACTACTGACCTTGATATCACTGCATCTACATAATACCTCCTCGGATCTGGATAAAGTATTTCATACTTTCTTGTCTGCCCTGGCTTTTTTTCACGTCACCTACACCTCATCAGCTAAGTGCCAGCCATCAAGGGGTCATCCTTTGTTTGTTGTGTGAGGACTGTCAAGCACTGGTCTCTGACAATGCTCTGGGACTGACAGCCTCAGCCACCAGGCTGCACTGGAAAGGCAGCTGGGACACATCCTGTCCTTTGTGCTCTGCTGTTGTCCTAATGGTAGCTGTATTCATGAACCTCGCAAGGAAATCCAACAACAAAACCAAAACACTACAAGCACAAAGGGCATATGAGTTGTAAGAACTTGGCATTAGACAAGAGCTTCTCCCGAGTGAAAGTTGATGACCCCACATCCTTCTGGTCAACCTTTCAGCATTACCAGATAGTGTGACAATACTGCAACATATTCCAATATCTACCGTATCCTCTCATTTGATTCAGCCATGTTTAAGCTGGCACATGCTGGACAGCATTACTCAAGGACTACATCTCCTGCTATCTACTGGTCACATCAGCAGTTATTATTGATGTTAGGCAGTCTTCCTAAGTACATAGAAATTGTTGCCATTCAACAAGCTCTTTACCCTTATGGTCAACATTGTATTGTTTCCGTATTTCATATAATTCGTGACCTGCAGACCACAAATGACCAGTAAAAACACACAGGTGGGTCATGTCTGCCATGGACCATTGTATATGAGAGAATATAGGTGTTTTTAGATAAAGGAGTCCCCAGTTCAACTGCCATCTGACTCTGGAAATCAGCCTGTTCGTCTGTCACTAGTAATTTCTGCTCGAGGCCTGCCTTGAAACTCTTCTCTGTGGGAAATAAACTGCACAACTGTATAGCTACCATCTAAAAGAAAAATAAGCCTATGAATCCACAATCTTATACACATATCCACAGCATGAATAAGAAACAGTATCTCATCAAAAGCCGTTTCTGTTCTTGCTTTTCTTTATACATTATATGTGAAGATACAGCATTTCCCATCTTCATTTGAAGTGAACTGTACATTCATGAACTATTTCTAACCTAAGAGAAAGAAGTCCTACCTTTTTCACCAGAAAAGTTAAATCCAATTCACATCTTACATATCACCCTTTCAGCACCCTTCAGTTCCTGGAGAAACAACCTTCATATATATGAAAGGGTACATTTTCGTTTATACACTTTTCCTCCCTCTAAATTGTAGTCTTTTTATTGGAAATACACAGGAATGCCAATTACTGACAATTGCAGTACTGTCTTTTGCTATGCTAGCAAATCTTTCCAGCAGCAAAACTGTCCAGAGAATGGATACACTTTGATTTTTTTTTTTTTTACTTACTGTCCTCATTGCAAGTCTGTTTTCAAGAATACATTTACTCTTACAGATATCTTTGCTTCCATTGCAATCTTTGTTATTAGACCCTGGAAATGAGGTCCTCCCTACATTGCTGTGCCAGCACATAACCTTGTTATTTAGAATGTATCAGATGTACAGAAAAATTGGTGATACCATGAGCATATTTTCAGCATAAAAAATGTAAATAAATTGGAAAATGACACAAATTGTGTTCCTTGTCAAGATAACACCAATAACAGGAATGGGAAATAATATGCGGCAAGCTTCACTGATGTCACAAGATTTTCCAGCTTTTTTTACATTCCTTGAGGCTGTTATCAACTGATACTGCAGCTACAAAAACAAATTTATCAGCTCAGCTGCAGTTTTATCAGACATCACAGCTATACATATGTGTTGATTGGTACTTACCAAAAAAATAATTAAATGTTCCAATAACATACATTCATATATTTAAAAAATAATCTTTCAGAGGCTTGTCTAGACAGAGAGATCATTTCCAACCTTTTAAATTCAACCTATGACTGAAATATCACTACCACATAGAGATTTGTAGGCCCACTGCAAAAGGCAAATTTATGTGTCCTTTTTCTAAGGTCTATTTCTGAGCCTAATAGTGCTCTGCTTCTGCTCCTGCCCCCAGATAACACTGTGGCTTTGTACAGAGCCCACAACAAATTTCCCTTATGGCAGGATAAGGAGAAGGCCAATGTAAACCTTAGAAGTTGGAAACGTCTTTTTGGCGTAAAGCTCAGTAGTTATATAATAAGGAAGATGTACATTTAAAAGTAAATCACTCTCCAGATTCATTCAAGGATTACACAGGTGCTTATATTATTAAGCATTATGAGTACTCTCACTGAAACAAGTAGGGCTATTCATAGTGCAGAAATTTAAGAGCATTCCTTATTCTTCAGGATAAGAATTATGATGTTAAAGTGATTGTAGGGAAATGTAACTTTGGGTCCAATTATATTTGTTTAGGTGTCCATCTTAACATATTGTTATAGTTTAGCAGGTTAATATTTCCTTAAAATGTAATTTTAACTCTGAGTTTTCTCATTTGTAACACTTGGGTTTTGGAGATAGAGACTCCTTGTAATGCATTTTATCTTAAATTATTGATGTGCACTGTCAACCTTAGTTCCATCATCTACCGTGATATCTCTGCTGCATAATTTTGCAAGTTAATTAAACTCATGAGAAAGTATACTGAACATTTAAATTAATTTATATATGTTTTATATGCAGAGAAATATTGTATGGAGAACTGAAATTAATAGCTATTCATATAGAAATTCACATATCTTATTTATTAGAAGTATATTAAAGCAGCAGAATGAGATTAACATAAAAATCACAATATTTTTTACAATATTTAAGACACTGCTTAGAGAATTCAAAAGAACTGGTATTTTTGTCTCCAATCCTATGTATTACAGCAGATATTTTAGCTTAAAATATACACTTAATAGCCTATCAGGATAATCAAAGAACATTATTAAAAATACGTATTTCAGTTCCTCTTGTGCAAACCCATTATCTTTGTTAGGGTTTCATGAGTACTTTCTCGAAAAAAAAATTCTCCTTGTTCCCTTTCTGTTTTGTTCTCTCTTTGTCTTCTCTGCTTAATAGGATAAAGAACATCATCACCAATTCGACCAAATTCAGTCAGCTGCAAAAAACCTTGCATTTTTTCAAATGAACATCTTTCAACCTGATTTGAACTATAGTAGTAATAACTTATAAATATCTCCAGAAGGAATTTCTGAAGAATGTCAATTGCCCTTTCCCTGCTCTGCAGTATTGGTAGTGGTAGCGTGATGCAATAATACATCAAGCCGAAAAACTTTGCAGTTTACCTAAAGGGCATTTGCATTATGGGCACCAAGTAGCTGCAATATGCAATCCACTGCAGGGGATGGGACAGGCAACGCAAACAGATCTAAGTGTGGCTGACAGTAGAACTATACCTGTTGCAGGCTTTCTCTTGGAAAAATGCCAAACATGAGGCAGAAACATCTAATTGCCAAAGGCTGTAAGCTGCAGCCAGTACCACAATAGCAGAAAATCTCTATTAGACAGGTAGCTATTAACACCTGACAGCCTTTTAAAACTAAGCTGCTGTTCTGTTCTTTTTTTTTTTTCCTAAGAACTGAAATTAAAAAGGATTTCTAAGTACATTCTACAAATCTTCACTTTCTAATCAATAAGTCATAATAACTGAAACCGGTGAAACCTCCCCAACAAGATCCTGCACTTAAAATTGGGCACCATTTGCATTCTGTAATTCACATGCTGCTGATTAGTACTGTTTCTCTGTAGAATAGTGGTTAAAACACAATTTTAAAAATTGTAATACTATATGATCTGTATTTGGAGCATAGCTTTATCTTTTTGTAGCCTGAACTCTGAACTAAGGCAGTGCAAGATCTCTGGGACACATGAGATTCATTTATTTCCATCAGATGATCACAGAGGCTGTAGTTTTTTGAGGAGGGATTTAAAGCTTTTGTTGCAGACTGAAATATTGAAAGTCTTTTCAGTAAAATTTCCTAGGTTAATACCTACAAAGGAGCTGTGCTTAGACAGTGGCCAAATCCATGATCTTCAATCAGAACAGCTAATACAGAAACTGAATCCAGCCCACCTCCAGTTTAGATTTTGTATAACCAAATCTGGTGAGAAATTCCAAAATGAAACTCAGGGTGTGATTTACATACAACATTTCAGGTTTTTTATGCTGCATAAATGCAAGGTAATTAATAGAGATACCTTCACTCAATGAGCAAATAATGCTTGACATTTCATTTTCCTTGTGATTTGCAATTGAAGATTTTACTTTAAATGTGTGACTTTTCTCCTAGTTTCTCCTGGACTACAAAATCAGCTTTAACTCTTTTTCACAGAGCAGAACTATCTGACCAAGCTGATATCACACCAGATAAATTACAGCATCATCAGGGGCATGAACTTTTCTCATTTGTTCTTGTAAGGATGTAAACTTAAAACTTACTTGTGGCATTTTAAACAATGACACTTCTAGACCTGCAGCCAAAACAACAAGCTGAATATATTCCATTAAAATCAATGCTGTGAAATCTGTCCCTGGGTGTAGAATCCGACCAAAACCCAACAGTTTCATTTAAACATAGGTTTAAAATTGGTTTAGACAAGATGAGAATAATCCCCAAAGATTTAAATAAAAATCCTCTGTGGTATTTAGGTTCGTCTCTCTTACTGAGGTGTCATTTTCTATAAGAGTTTAAAGTCCAGACACTTTTTAGGAATTTAGGTCTTGATGTAAGCTGGAAACCTGCATTTTAAAAAACATGTAAACTTTGAGGGGCAGCTGTACATACACTGAAAAATATCTAAATAGAGATAAGGCTGGACTGAATGGCAATTGTAGTTTCGGTTATTTTTATGTGTTATTTATGTATCTGCCTCTAAAAGTTGTTCCGCTGACACTACAGTCAAGCTGACACAAGTCTGGTCTGAAGTGAAAATGGCACAGTTGCTCTGAGGAGGCCCAGAATATATTGACTCTGTTCAGTATCTTATAATCATGGCTCCACCTTTTCTGGACAGTGACATCATATTTTGTAGATTAGTGGCATAACTTTATCTTAAACACTGCACTATTGCACCTGGTCTTATAATTCTATTTTTCATACTTAAAATGAGATGCTTTTCAGAGAAAGGACTCATTTGCTTTGTGTTTGTAGGCTGTGCTGCATAATGACCCTCCTGAATTAGTTCTCTATAAGACACTACAGAAATAAAGAAAAATAATAGTAAAAAAACCAAAACAAAACAAAACAAGCCCACAACTACTCAACAGAGAGTATCAAACCAAAATATATTTACCTCTAATATAGGATATGAACGGAATGGTAGCAAAAAAGATATTTCTGAGAAGACTGACAGAATGTTTCTCCAATTCTCCTCATAAATGAACCATGAGAAGGAGGGGATATAAAACTGAGAAACCAAGTCAGTTTGAAAGAAAATGTCTCTTTTACAGTTCCACAGGAATAATACTGTGTAATGCAATGGACCAAAAAGTCACCTAAGTAGCTTTATTTTAAATGTACTGTAATTAAATGAAAGACCATAAGGTCTAATTTTTTAAAAAAAGACACTGCAATGGCAGAGGATATGGTCCCTCTGTGGCTCCAGTAATCATCTACTGAAAACATTTTATAAATTTTTACTTTTAAATAGGGTCCACTCACCCTTCATACAGAAGTTAAATGTTTAAGGAGTCACTAGAGTAAATGTAAACACCACTGACTTCCATGAGAGTGATCTTTTTGTAAGATGTTTGCAGATGAAATGAACATTGACATAAAACTGTATGGAAAGCAGAGAAGGGAATGGAGAATTTGCTGATGCTGTTACAGTTGATTATCTGTGACTGGTGTATGTAAAATTAATGTTAGATTATCACGATACTAAATGGCAGGAGTGCAAAAGTTTCTTTCCCAACACCTGATTGCGGGGAACTGTAGAAATACACTTAATGTAGAGCGAGGCACTAACAAACACACTATCAGCCAGGGCCTCTCTGTGAGAAAGCACAGCTTTCCACACACCTTGGGCATGTTGCCTGCATGGGCAATTCGGAGTTCTTTTTTTCCTCCTCAGACAGCAGCGGGAGGAGTACCTATGCCTCCATGGATGTTTATCTGCACTCATGTTATTGAGGCAGAGACCCTGCAAGTTGGCCTGTTGTCACTCAGTCTTCTGGTGGAACCATGTGACAAGAGACGACACCTTGAAACTCACACTTATTCCGAGTTATATCCACCTACTGACAACATAGGCTTATACCAGTACAGAGGCTTACAGCTATAAGTGATTGTCCACCGTACTTGGCACTGGCGAGGCCACACCTTGAATACTGTGTTAAGTTCTGGAGCCCTCACAACAAGAAAGACATTGAGGTGCTGGAGAGAGTGCATAGAAGGGCAACAAAGCTGGTGAGAGGCCTGGAG
Source organism: Pampusana beccarii (assembly GCA_013399365.1). NCBI lineage: Eukaryota > Metazoa > Chordata > Aves > Columbiformes > Columbidae > Pampusana > Pampusana beccarii. Next base: position 305,307 of record VWYH01004049.1, on the reverse strand, counting down.
CACAAGTCTGATTAGGAGTAGCTGAGGGAACTGGGGCTCTTTAGCCTGGAGAAGAGGAGGCTGAGGGGAAACCTTATTGCTGTCTACAACTACCTGAAAGTAGGTGGTAACATGGAGGGTGTCGGTCTTTTCTCCCGAGTAACAAACAACAGGATGAGAGGAAATGGTCTCAAGTTTCACCAGGGAAGGTTTCTTCGGATATTAGGAAAGAATTCTTCATGGAAAGGGTTGTCAGGCATCGGAACAGGCTGCCCAGGGTAGTGGTGGAGTCACCATCCCTGGGGCTATTTAAAAGACACATATATGAGGTTCTCAGGGACATAGTTTAGAGGTGGACTTGGCAGTGCTGGGTTTACAGTTGGATTTGATGATTTTAAAGGTCTTTTCCAACCTAAGTGATTCTGTGATTTTACAGAACTGAAAAAATTGTATTTATTTTGCACAAAAAGAAAGCTGAACTTCACACTTACTAATGTGGTCCTGGGAATCAGGCCTAGGACTAAAGTCCTTTCTAGAGCCCTCTAAGGGACCATTGTGTCTCACTTTATAGGTGCTGAGACAAATTTGTCATGAACAGCCTAAACATTCCCTGACCAAAATTCACTCTCAGCTGTTCTATTTGTTCAGACCTCGGCCTACATTAACTCAACATCCACAAGTCTTACTGTCTTTATTTAAACCTGGAACACCTATCCACTTCCATAATATCCTTAGTTTGCAGAATGAAGGAAAAAGCACTCTTTTGATTGTTGGAGTCCAAAAGGCTCCTGTTTGTGAAGTGCAGTAATATCTGCCTGGATGTACAGTAACAACAAATAATTCTTGGTGCAGTGTCATTACATCTATCCCAAGAGCAGATCACAGTGATAGCTAGATGGGTAGCCAGTAAGGGCACCAAATCTGCATTATAATGGAAAAAGTAATATCCACATTTGTTTAAAAGTAAATTTCAGGATGTCTGAACCTATCTTGATTTAAACATTATTGAGAAGTCATCCTCAACTAGCAGACAGTCTCTATAGGCCACACTATTATTTATTGAAAGTAGAGAGCACGGTGAGGGCATGGCAATAGAATGATGACAATGTTTTAAAGTGATATACCACTTTATATCCATTAATTTCAAAATGCTTTGCAGACATTAGTTATTCATGCCTCTTGAAACAAAAAAGGGAATTAGCTGAATTATTATTTCACTTTAGACACAACTCTGTGTTATCTACATTCCCATGTCATTTAGATTGGCAATGCACTTTTGAAGTGAGACTCCTGATTATTCCTATTTAGTGTGTCATGGCCCACACTGCAGAGCAGTTCTGAAGCATCCAATCTGGATTGCTCTGGGATGTCACTAAACCAGAGGAGGTGTTCTAGAAGCACACTTAATCTGCTGTCACAGCAGAAAGACACGCAGCCCTTGGATCTGGCAGTCCAAAGCAGCTCTCCAACACATGAACAAAATATGTGTGCTGGGTTGTGAGTGCTGTTTGATCTGCTCAGCACAGCTCTGCACTCCCCTTGTTGCACATCACACCACTTGCTCGTTCATACGGAACTCACACAGCTGACCCAGCTCACTTGTCCCAACCCAGTTGCTTTGATGATACTTTGCCTCAGGAAGGACACTGCTTCTCTACACTTGATGTCAAAGAGAGGCAAGCTGTTTCTCATTGTTTTCTTTTTTCTTTTTTTTTTTTTTTGCCTGTCTTAATTTTCCACAAGTATACCACCAAAAAGACAAACACTGAAGGGGAAGGAAATAGCTCATCTTTTTACTGTTTGAAATGCCATTTCCTGTGTCACTTTAAGTCTAAAACATGAGGTGTAAGGGTATACAGAACACTGGTGTTTATCTTGAATGTCTGCCTTTGTTTTGGATCAAAAATGCAACACCCAGGCCAAAGACAATACTAAACATTTACCGCTGAGGTCACTGATCTGCAATTTGTTGCAGTGACAGATCCAATATTGTGTTTGGGGAACAGACTGGATAGCTGTTAATGCACTATTATAGGCACAGTTGGGAAATTGGCTGAGCACCAGGTAACTGGAAGAAGTGGATCTTATTGCACAAGTCCATGAGTGTTTTAACTTGTGGCTTGATTGCTAACACGGGGAGAGCTTTTAAAATGGTAATTGATTTTTTAATATATATAATAACATAAAACATCCGTAGCTTTCAACTTAAATTTAACTTCTCTAATTAAGTCTGATCCTTCTCCTATAAGAACTGTCTGTCACACATCAATCTCTTCATTCTAATTTTGGTTCAGTTTGTCACATTGTTTAAAGCTGACCCCACCATAGCAAAGTTTTAATTAACAGTAAAATGGTTCTAAGGGAAAGTCTGTATGAAGCATAAGGAATTGAATTTGGACCCGTTCAGATAACATAGGAAGATCTGACATGGTATCTTGTGTCTACCAATCTGTTTGTGGAAGACAAGTTATTCCATTTATCTGTGGATTATCTATGATTAATTTTTAAGGCACGGCTTTTCTGTGGGAAGTTCTCTTCCTGGTCACACACTGCACTGTGTGTCAGATTCCGAGAATTGTCAGGACATTGGCAAACCATGAAAACAACAGAAAAAATTACTGAGGGGCATGGGGTGGGGCAAATGAATAAAAGGTGTGAAAGAAATCCACTGACAGGATGATAAATCATTTAGCTCTGAAACAGAAGCAGATTTACCAGAGGAGGAAGAATGTCAAGGGCAAGAAATTAAAGATAGGTTGTGAACAAAGCTATTACTGTGATCATCCTCATATTACTACATGTGGGCAGAGAATGTCTGTAGGGCTAATGGTTGCTATTTAGAAAAAAGAACAAGGAAAACTTCAAGGAATACTTCCGGCTGAACCAAATGACGACTTTGTTAGAGCCACACTAATTGTTAGGTAGATACAATGCTGTATATTTGACATTAATGTTACCTTGTAAAATAAATTGCACTGGGTGGTATAGAAAAAAATAATGCTTTATTCCTACAGCAAAGGCAAAAAACTAGTGTCAATCTCTTGGAGAAGTTATATACATAGTTAATAAAGCTTTACTCTGGGATTTCACGCCCATTAAAAAAAAAAAAAAAAAAAAAGAAGCTGGTGAACTTGTTACACTCAGTTAAAGAAGGATGCTAGATTAGTCAAAACCTGATAGAATATCGTTATTGGGAAGACATGTACTAGGGATTGTCCTACTTCACGTAACATAAAATGCAGTCTACAAAAAAACCCACACCACATATAATCGCTCTGCACCTTCCTAGATGCTTATAAAGGTCTGTTCTGAAGGTGCAAAAAGCAGTGATGTGTACAAATTGCCCTTGAATCCCATGTGACTTCTGCAGTTCTAAGTACAGCCTGAAGATCTGAGTCTTCATATTGAAAATTATACTAGGATGTGAAAACAATGTAAAACAGAGTGCAGAGTGGAAGACCTAGATTGTACCCTTTTAAAGAGTTGAGACTTCTTCAGGTCCACAAGGACCAAGAAGTCCTTTAAGTCCTCTCATAGGGACTCTTTAATCCCAAGGGGTTTGTTATCTCATCTGATTTTCCAGCAACTGTAATTATAATCAGAAGTGATGTTCAAATTGACAATGACAGTGGGTCCTCCAGGAACACCAAGCACGACACTGAAATGTGGAGGTGCTTGTTGTCCTGGTCTGAATCAAGCAGAGCAGAGATTGGAGCCTGCATTTTCCATACAAATGCATTATACATTCAAGTAATTACCACTTCTGGGACCACAGTCCTCATATCTTTTTCTTAACAGAAATTCGTTTCCAGTCCCAAGAAACTTTTATCAGTTCAGTTTCATGTATTTGCTTTATTGAACTGATATTTCTGACAAAACGAGGGAAAAAACCCAAACAATTTATAGACAGTTCTACTGTGAGAATGTTAGCTGTTCAAAGGTAGGAAAGAGTTCAGAAGAAGTGTTAAATGCTCTATAGGAGACAGTTGCCTATACTGGGAGACTGAAAGACTGTATAAAAGGAAATCATTTCAGTGATGATTAAAAGGTGTTAATTCTACAAGATGTGATAGGAGTTAGAACTATATTCGGCAGTGAAGCCTATCATCTTCCAGAAAACTGAAAGACAAGTTGTTTTCTCAGATAGTACAATTTCTACAAATACATCCATATCAACACCCTTGTGTGACTGCAGAGCATTTTTAATGTGCAGGTAGAACTGAAAAGCAAAGGAAAGCATTCCTCAATATGTAGCTGGGTTAATGACATTAAAGAGGATCTTCTAGTTTTACAAGGGCATTAAGGATCTGGCCCACATGCCATATGTGAAATGAGTGATTCCTGAATGGTTATTGTTTAAGCCACAGCTGATCTTAAGCCATATCCATGAATAGCTTTTTCAACAGAAACTGATATTAAACATGCTGGGAAACTGCAACAGAGTCGTGAAAAACTTGGAATAAGTAAAATAGGACCAAGAAGAAATCACTACATTCATAAACCTTATATGACAGTATGGAATACACTGAGAATGATCCAGCATCTCTACAATAGCTAAATTTAGAGGATAATAAATAAAGCAATTTAGGGATCCTTTAAAACATGGCTGGAGAAATAGTTAAAAGAAGCATGAAACTGGAGACTCCTGCTTCTGTGATTTCACAACAGCATTGTCCCAGACTACGAAAACTGTAAAGCTACAGAAAGAATTAGCATTTCCAAAAGTGTACATGGGAGTTTTCCTCTCCTGTGTATTAAAACTTTATAAAAGAACATAAAACTCTAAATAACATGTGCTAAATCTTTGTGCTGTGAAATGACTTGCATTTTCTCATAAAGAACAGCTGAGAGAGATTTGGTTGATGTGTCCAAGCACATGTCTAATTTTGAACTCCACATCACTCCTCCAAGCAATTTGCTGTACTTTTGGGAAAGGATGATATTACCATCTTACTATGTGAAAACAAGAATTGTGCCCAAAGAGGGGAGAAGGCCACACTTTCTACAACCTTTGTCAGCTAGTTCTGTGGCTGTCAGAAACAAAGGGAGAATTCACAGCATGAGGACAACTCAGGAATTTTAACTATGGTTATGTGGAACGAATGGGATAATTTTCCTGCCAGCAATTTAATGATGTTGTCTGTATTTCTGGTGATTTTAAAATTAACCAAGGCTTGATTTCTAGCCACCATTTATTTTACTAGCACAGCATATGTATGCACTTTTCTAGCATTTCTAGAATGTGGACTGCCATAGAGAGCCTAGAAACAGAGTTTGAAATATGTGACAGTGAACACATAGAAAAGGATTCACTCTACAGTAAGGTACCAGTATTTGGAATATCATCTGCAGCTGCTGTTTGGCAAACTACATGGGCTATGTTATACAAAGCATTTTGGATAGCTTTATAGGCATATCTATATATATAGCAATAACATTCTTATTGTTAAAGCCTGTGATGAATAATGACTTCAGTACCTCCCCAGGGTATTTACAAAGTTCTCAAGAGGCCATCTTAAAACAAATCAGGAAAATATATACTTGTCCCTAAAGATCTAAATATGCATTCTGGTAATTGATAAATATGGAAAGCTATTTACACAGACTACAGATTGAGAATTTAGAATGTCAGCCCAAAGACAGGGTTTCCCAATATGGCAACACAACTTTGGAGATCTACAGTATTTTTTGGTGCTTTCTCTTACTCTTTGAGTTTAAAAATAACTGTTGAGACAAAAGTTTATATTTCCTGTCAGAATGGCCACTTGAAGTGTTGGGAATACAGAAGTAGGTAACAAGTAATTACATCATAAAAGCAAATGAAATCCAACAAGGCTAAAGAGAATGTCTATCCAAAGTGGACAGATGACAGTATACCAATGTCTGTTTTGAACTTTGCATTGAAATAACAGCCACACACACTCACACATTGTCATGTGTGGCACTGGAATGATTCTTCCTATGACATTCAGGATACCTGTAGTCTGAAAATTGCACAAAGGTTAGTTTGGAACTGTAAAAATTTAAGTTCTATACCAGAACATCCAATTTTTTTGTGGCAAAAGGATTGATACAACAACAGAAAATATGAAGTCACATCAATCAATGCAGTGCATCCCTAATATGCTCTGTGTCATCACTATGAGCATTCAACAGCCCAATGACAATCCATGTGAAGTATACTAATCCTGATATGGTTCATGTCTGTTTGATTGTAGTGGGTGCTCATCCTGGATTGCTTGAAGGACTCTACAAATTCTGGTTTTATCCACTCAACTGGTGGACCTGTTAAAGCTTGTTTTTAAGGCTGGGAGACTCTGGACAAATTGTGCAATGGAGGAAACTTCATCCAATCTACACATGAAGCCTATCAACCATTTGTCAGGTGAAAAAAAAAATCAAACATGGCACATCCATTCGTTTTTTTACTCTTCAACAGGGCAAAAAGATATATTCAGACATTCAAGAAAGTATCCTGTGCTATGACTCAAGAAAAAGATAAGTTATAACATGAGATGGCAAAATTTCTATTGGTCTGTATGACAGCAGTGCATGCTACCATAAATCACATACTGGGGATGTTGTACGCTCATAAAAAAAGAAAGAAGTTGTGAAAAAAAAGTGGCCACAAACAGACAAGTACGATGGAAGCAAAATCTATAGACACAATTCACAGAATTCATTGTAACCTGAAATAACTACATAGTGATAACAATGGCTAGAAATAGCCACTCAGAGAGAAGGTATTTAAAACAGATTCTGTGCTTATATTTAACTTGATGCACTAAAACAAGCACACATATTGAATGTAATTAGCAGTTAGATGTTTAGCCAGAACAAAATAACGCGTGAAAACTCACCATTTCTGCTACAAGTGTCCTAAAATAAGAGGGCAGAAAATGTTTCTAACAAAATTACCCTGGAAATCTTATACCTTGTTTCAAATATTGTTGTGTTGACTAAAAGCCATTTCTGTAAGAATGATATCATTAGCATTTCTCATCTTTAATTATTAGTATTTTGTACATAAGTTATTCTAGATTTTACTACATTTATATGCTAATTGTCCTGTCATATTAAAGAAGCAGCATGTAAAGCCTAGGAGTTAAGCATCACTCTGAATACTTAGACATCCTTCCATGGGACTCTCTGCCCTCTGCAGCCACCAGAACAATGCCAGCATGCATAAATCCTGCCAACACATCCAGGTATGTCTGGGAGTCACGGGTTATAGAAACCTGCAGCCAGCCTCCCAGTGGCAGCAGCCTTCTCTAATTTTCCCTGGTAAACGCCTGCCAGCCCTTCTCCTCCATTCTGAGGAAAAGTAGTTAGAGAGACATAGAGGTTAGAGAATCCAGGAGATCTTCCCCTAAGGACCCTAAATAGTCCTTACAGGAGGACAGGGAGCAAAAAGAGGTGCTTATTTGAGTCCAGTCCCTTGATGTTCCCCCTGGGTCTAAGAGCAGAGGAGGAAAATGGGGAAGGGAAACTGCAGAATGATTCTGTTGCTGCCCTTATCTACCACTTGTCCCTAAGTCTCAGCAAGGGAGATGGTGATCTGCTGGAGCTAGGGCTAACCCATAGTGGATAGGGAGCTAGGTAAACAACTCTTTGGAGACGTAACTTAATGACTGGATGAGAGCCTTTCTTTCTTAGGAGGTTCAAAGGAACACTATAGCCACATCTACATGCTCACAAGCAAGAGGAGTTCAGAAATCAGAAGGTACACCCAAACCTATGATGTAAGCCCCACCCCCCCCCCAAAATAAAATCTCAGAGCTTGGTGGTGTTTCAGGTGGCGCTACACTTTCAGAGAATGGCGTGCTTGGTATAGTTAGTACTTCCATCACCTGTAGGCTCATCTGTCTGGAAATCAAGTTCTAGTATACACGTCCCATATGTTTAGCATATTACAGAAAATCAAGACTTCACAAGGTGATGAGACCAACGAAAAGTTGGAATTGCATGCAATGAGAGAGGTCTAATGGATAGGTAAGGACATAAACAATACAAAAGAGAAAGCTCAAAATGTATAGCAAAACCAAGCCAAATAGTAAAATCTGATAGTGTCAGTCTTCTAAGTTCTCTTATTTTACCTTTCTGTTTCAAATCCATGCAATAATTTTCTAAAATACTTTTTCAGAGCTTTAAAATTTCAGTGAAAGAACATTTGCCAGATTCTCTAGCCTTTTTCTTCTTTTCTGCCTGTCTGGCTGTGACACAACTCAAGTGCTATTTTCCCACATTTCAAAAGCACCACAAACGGCTCTTTTGCCCTAGTAAACTCTTGGAACTTTTTTAAAAAACCACTTGTGGACCTTGTGACCTCACTGCACGGCAAAACCATTTGTTCTCGAGAATAAATTGGAAATGATTGCAATTCCACATTTCATCATGCTGTTCAACACATTGATTTTTATTTGCTATTTAATTTTCAGTAATTTTTAGAGTCTTGCTTTTTGTTCTCCAAAGCTCACTGGTCTAAGGAGTAAACATCATCTTTAAAGAAGGACAGGATGTAACCACAGAATTCTGAGGGTAAGTCACCATGTTTCCTTCCACAACAATACTTTAAATTCTCTCTAAATTCTCATGTATCTAAGTGTACTAAAAACAATGACTATATCTCATAATACCTTAAACTATACCAAAACACACACAACCATATCAGAGAAATTTTAGCTATCAATATTAACATTCCCCAAGAACATCTAGAGCAGTTGGGTTGAGCTTTTCTTTGAAACTACTTCGTTTTCTAAACAAACAGATGCTGACAGAACACTGTGAAGTTAGTAGCCATAAGTGTTATGAAAGTTTATCCATTAAACCTCTAAAGGTTTTTATTTTCTTAGGATACTTCTACTCTTCTCCTAGACTGAATAGATGACTAGGCTTTCGGCTCTGAAACAGAGCAAGAATTTAATGATGCAAAATGGAAACAAATGCTTAAATTTAAAGTTGTTATCTATACTACTGTGATTATCGCTTCTACAGGGTCCAAAAAAAGTTACAGCTGGATATAAGCCCTCTTCTAAGAAAAGTCTTCCAAAAAAAAGTTCCCACCCTTGTTATTACCAGTGTTGCTGAGCTGGCAGTGGTAACAGTGAGAAAAGGCTTCAACAGCTTGCTTTATTTAAACCCCTGCATCAGTAAGACTTCCTCAGCATGTGATTGATAATTGTTCCCCAGCACGGTTGTGGAGCAGGACTGATTACCAAGGGGATTAAAATTCCGGGAACTCTCTGAAGAGTGTCTCTGAGGTCTTCAGTTTCTTTGCTGCAAAGCCGATATTAGCAGTGATGGGATTTAAATTTAGCTTTTTTTAGACATATTTCCTGGCACAATCAGCATCTAATGCCTTGCTGGAACCCCTTCAGAAAAGTATCTTACTTCTGTCCAAAGCATAACACAGCTGCAATTCAGGAACATACCTGAGTATAGCATAGCTTGCTGGCTACAAAAGTAGTCACAGAGGATTAGATAGCTTTTGTGGACTGAGCATGGGCCTGATTCAGCCTTTTCAGACTGCTCCCCCAGTTCTACATTCTGGCTTCATTTCTCTGTGCCAAGTCATTTTACCTCCCAATTTTTATCTGGGGATGGGCTTTTTCCTGTATTTTTATGTTTGTATCAGGGTCCCCTAAGGAGAGGAAAGAAAATCAGTGATGAGTCTAACTGGAATGATGATTGAACTTCTTTAAATTTGATTATGTAAAAGAAAATACATAAAAAGCAAACATTATTCCTAACTGGTTATGAATCATGAGTATGTAGAACTTACTGTTGAAGAACTGATAAAATACATTGGTAAATTAGTCAAGCTGCAGACCGTTCTCATTACTATTTAATTTGTAAGTGTAAGCTAGATAACTGTTTGAAAAAAATTACAAATTACTTGTTTTAGTGGTGACTTTGCCTATGCTAGAAGAGAAAATGAGAGACAAAGGGGAAAAAAAAAATATTAAAAATTATTACATTTTCTCATTATAAGTAGGTATTCAGGAGAAACACCACAGTTGTTGGCTTCTCTCAAGCTATTATTTGATCAGAACTGAGGAGTGGTTCACCATAAATGGCTGAAGATGAGTATATACAGATGGAATCCTCTGTGAACAGAAAAAAAACTATTCTGCAGCTAACCACATCTGTTTGCAAGTGTGTTGAACCTAATTGCACAACAGCAATGCTACTTAAAGAGATCTAAGATCTACTATAGCCAGTTGAATGCAAAAATGGCATAGTGCTCATCAGTTAATTTCATTCTCAATTTTAGCCCAGCAAAGTGAGAATCTAGCTGAGAATCTAGTCCACTATTTGCCACATATAGTATGAAATCATCTGAGTGAACACAGACAAATCATGCCCACAAATCATGTCAGAACTTTTTATTCAGATGATCTCTAGGTGAGATGGATCCTAAGGTCCTAGAACATGACAAAGCACCAGACAATCAAGTTGTCCCTTGGTGTTTGTTGCACTCAATTCTACCAATGCAAGATTTGGGAAGACAATCCGGTTGTGATAAGTACAGTAGCAAGTTATTGTAACGGAGTTTCAGAAAGGAAAAAGGAAGAAGAAAAGGTAGCAAACATTTAATGTGTAGTTTTTGATCAATTCATCTGAAGAGTGTGACACTCTTGGGAATGTTTGGCTAAAAAAAGAGTATGAAGGTTAGAAATGACAGAGATACAGAAACCAACAACTCATCACGAATGAATAATGTTTCTTTTTCAAATGCATCTTGAAGCCTTAAAAGAAGGAAATATCGACAAGACACTATTACTGAAACTGGCAATGTCAAACACATTCTCTTCTTGAGCATTTTGCTTGATAGCCCTAAAAGTCAAATGCCAATATGAGACAGAAAGTTCTATCCCTCCTGCATAACAGACATGTCTAAAGAAGTGATGAAGCCTGGAGCAGTAACTGAGTGGAAGCAGCTCCCGTTGATAGCTAATGCTTTTTTGCACAGCATTACTAAAATAGCCAAAGAGTATCAAGAGCAACTCAAGAAAAAGCATTCAAGTTGCTAAATCAAAAAGCACTTGTTGTACTGCACAAAACCAGGAATTTCTATGCCTGTGTTCGGAAGAAATCAGTAAGGAGATGTAAGAGAGTATCTGTGATGTTTTAGGAAGCAGGGACAGTTTTTTTCCTATTGTTACAGAATGAGGTGCCGTGGGTAACAGCATCCTGAACACAGGGTCTTAAAATAACAAGGAAGAGCAAATGTAACTGAGAGTTGGTGACTTTATATACTACCTGCTTTTTGTGCATGTGAGTAATCCTATTACCATCATGAGTTCTCACAAGACCAGGACCCAGAGAGACTCTTGGACAGACACATCACAAGGAATTTTAACTCAGCTTTAAAATCAGACACATGCAGGTTTTGTCTTTTGCATTTTAACTTGCCTTTCAAAGATACTTTCATTGCATTTTGGAAGAGTTTTCTGAAAGGAATCTGGCTTTTCTTGCTTAGCAGATATTCATATTCCTCAAGTAAATTCTTTTAAAATCAATGGGAAACAGTGCAGCTGCACACATGTTGAGAGCTGTGCTTAGCTTACCATATTTTTTTTTTCCAAGGCATCTTCATTTACAGAATAATTACGTGTTTAATGACATTTCACACCATCTTTGTTAATCAAAATGTGTTTCCTCCCTTGGAATCTGTGCTTGCTTTCTTGATCCCAATGTGAGGTCTGGGCACAACTGCTGTACTAAAAATCGTTTTTATAGAAGGAAGCTCCAGTGCCCAGCAGCACAATGCTTTTTTATTTCAGAAGGATGAGGTGACAGAGAAAAGACAGAGAAGTTTGCAAGAGTAAATGTTGAAATCAGCAGGGAAATGGATGCTTCAATATGGCAAATTAAATCCCAATATCTGTGGGATGACAATGCATCACTGATTCATATCTTTTTCTTTTGTATAATCTGACTAAATCAAAAGAAAGCAAATCAAATACTTTGCTTATAGGATCTCAGAGTGATGAAAAAATCCAGGTTGACAAGAACCTCTGACAAGTGTATGTTTCAGCCTTCTGTTGAAAGCAAGTTATCCAGAGCCCTCGCAAGCCAAGACTTTGGTTTTTCCAGCAAGGGAGATGCCACCACATTTTGGGTAGCCTGTTCCAGCGTTCTCACCCTGATTTTTTTTAATGCCCAGTCAAAATTTCCCCTTAAGCAACTTCCATCCACTGCCTTCTGAGCTGTCACAGTTCATCCTTGCAGAGGGAGTATCTCAATTTTCTCTGTAACTGTCTTTCAGGCACTTAAGGCAGTGATTACATCCCCTGAGTTTTCTCTTTTCTAGGCTGAAAATTCCTTTATCTTCATATGTCAAGTTCTCCAATCCTCTAATTATCTCAGTAGCTTTCCATTGGACCCTCTCCAGTTTTTCAACATCACTCCTGAACTGGGGCGAGCAAAACAGAACACCATACTCCTGGTGTAGCCTAACAAGTGTAGAGGAGGTTGGAATAAGTACATTCCTTGATCTGCTGACTATTACTCTTGCTAACGCAGCCCAGGACATATTTTGCCATCATGGCTGCAAATGCAAACGTCAGGCTGTCTTGCTGCCCTGCAGGACCCCCAGGGCATTTCCAGTAGACCTGCCCCAGGCACCCCGGTTGCATCCTATTTGGCTGCTTGGAATTATTCTCTGTCAAGTGCAGGACTTTACATTTATCTTTGTTACATCTCCTGCAATTTTTGCTGGTTATATAATATATTCCAGCTGCTGAGGTCTCTCTAAATGATGGGTATGCCTTCTAGTGTATCTACTTTTCGCCAAGTTTAGTGCCATGCATAAATCTGGTGAGCATACATTCAGGTCTTTTATAAAGAGGCTGCGTATTATTGGACCCAATAATGACCCCTGAGGAACACCATTTGTGACCAGCTGCTGGCTTTGGGCCAGTAATCACACTTTTTAAGTTCTGCAGTTTAGGAGCTTTCAATCCATCCTATGGTCCCCCTCGCCAGTTAATACCTCACCATCTCGTCAGCAAGGATGTTGTGCAAGACCGTGTCAAACACAGTGCTAAAAATCAAGGTCACGTCAAGGTTGTTAGTGCTGCTTCTTGTTTGAGAGCAGGTAGCAGCAGTGCTGTCTTCAGATTTGTGTGCACACACTCTGTGCCTTGTCTTACCTATTTTATTGCAATTGTAAATCAAACAAAGCAAAGAAAGAATAGAGAAGATCCTCAGAATTTTTTTTCTTCCTTTGCTAAATGTGGTCCTCTAAGATATCCTGTTTTCCCATTGTTTCATTTTTCAGTGGGTAGTCCCAGAGGCCTCTGGGGGTCAAGGCTTTGTCTTAAAAAGAAGCTGGAATGAGAGCTGTAAGAAAATTCTCACTTGCAAAGTAAACTGGAGGATTTGGGCCTTTCGCCAGTTCCGTGTGGGTATGATGATTTCAAGGCAGCTTGCCATGTCTTTCTGTATAATTTTGTAGAAACAAAAATAGGTTTTGCATTAAAAAATGGAGAAGCTATTTGAAATCACTTTTTCAAGTCAAGAAAAGGATAAATAAGGCAACAATCAGAAAAGTAAATTTATCCTCACAGACATTAAACCCTTGAACCACCATCTATTTCATTTGGCTGGGCTTCCTGAGCTGTGTTTTTCAGTGCTGATTTAACTACTCTTCAGATCTTGCTGTTAACATGCTTTATGCTCACAGACCTCCAAACAAAGAAGCAACTGTTAAGTCTTGCAGTATAAAGGCAGATCCTGGGTTAGTCCATCTTGATAATTCCTAATGTCTGTAGAAAAAAACAGGCCATCACAGCCAATATCAAGGACCAGTGCAGTAAATTTTTCCTCCTTTCTTTCCTTTTTGCAAGAATCCCTCTATATTCTTATGTTTTACAACATTTGCCCCATCAAACTGAAAAGAGCCAATGATGATCTGCTCTACTTTACTTCAGCTCCACTTTTACTTGAGCAAATGCACAATTAAAAGCTCAAAAACAGTAATACGTTGCATTTTCTTTGTAAGGTGCAGGGTAGAATCTGTCAATCTGTCTTATGTTTATATAAATTTATCAAAAGATTTATGATTTTTCCAGATCTGTTTTGTTTAGTACCCCATGGCATCAGCTAGAATAGTATACAAACTTGGATACAGCCTGGTATAATGAACCCTTATGGCACAACTGAAGTAGTACTTTCATAGTAGCATCTTTCTTCTTTCATATGACAACTTGCTTGAAACATTTGCAGAGAACAGTTAATGGTGTTATCCATGTCACTTCCATTGCACTAGCACATCTGGGCAAATCCCTGTCTAAAGGCAAATTTTATCCTGATGTAAAGAATCAAGCCTGTACACACAGATTCATCTTTAACTAGTCCCATCCAATTAACAATTCTGTCCAGCATAAAATATGGGGTGAAATTTTTAGGGATGGATTCCTCTTTGCTTTTATTTGAATGTCAAAGTGTATTAAAATTTGATAACTAATTTTCCTCTCACTGACAACAGTTCCACCAGGGTGTCTCTCTTTTGTCTTTGCTCCTTTTAAGTCCAGGGGGAGAAAATCAGACACCTCAAAGTCAGTCATATGCCCAGAAAATGGTCCATAGCAAGACCACATTCCATAGCAATTCCAATCATCCATCTCTGCAGCAGCTTCAGTTAATTTTAATTACTCTGTCATTCTTTATGTCCAGACAAGAATCCAAGCCCATGAAACTTGCTCAAGTATTGCTCCAACTTCAGCACCAGCCTACATGTGCCAAGGGTACGGAATGAGTGCTAAAAGAGAAGAACAATGGTTCTCTATATCCTTTAAAGTATTATTTATTGTGAGCCATATCAGATATTCCACCAGTGCAGCTTGTGAGGTTCTGTTGTGATGGAGGTGGCATTCTGACCTTGACACACTCTACTTCTAAAATGCAAACAGCAGAAGACACAATTTATTGCTGCTTAGGATGCTGTATTTCTTTTTTTCTTTCGGTGAAGAATGGACATTCGCTTTGCAAGTTGCTAAACTCTGTTTTTCTTAAGATGCAAGAAAGTGAAATATTCTTGTTCTTTATACAAAGCCTACACAGACAGAAGAACACAGTAATATCCACAGACTCCAATTTAAAAGCTGTGCTTAAAGATATGGAAACATTTTCAAGGATGAAATTTTGAATATTTATCCCAACTCTATTTTGCTTCACAAGGCAAACCAGAAACAATCCAAATTTTCTCAAGATCCTCGAGTTCTGTGATAGCTAAAGACTGTACACGTAAAATTCCAAGTCATCTCTGGCAATTTTCATCTTCATAGCAAATTTAATTTTTGGTAATTAGAAGCAATGCTCAGATTCTAACCTGAGATAATCCACACTGAGAAAACCCCTTAATCATGTTCACTGCTGCTTTTAAGAAACAGAGCTTACCTTGATAATGTAAATACAGACCAGCTTCACGAAAGCACTGCTGTTCACTGATGTCTTCCCACAGACCTCTATCCTTACCCTGTGTGCTTAAAAAAAAGACAAGTATATTCTGTTACACAGGAGCTAATACCAGTTCAATTTATACTGACAACCATGGAGCATGTCCACAGAAGTTTCAGTACCTGGGGCTATGCAGTGCCATGTGTGAGGCATCTCCCCTCACTTAAACTCTGGGATGAGCTGTGAGGAGCAGCTGAAGTCTTTTGAGCCAAGTTTGGCCTTACAGAGTGCACCTGTGTCCAGATTCACACTGTCAGTGCTCCTGCAACCAGTGGCTGCCTCACATAGTCCTCACCCTTGTGAGGAGGGTTAGAGTGTGAAGAAATTGAATTCAGTCTTTGTCTTTTTTTAAAACATCCTTTTATTTCCTGAGCTATGCTTATTGAAGGGAGATTGTTTTCTCCAACTCCGGCTGCACTGTACTCTTGGATTTCCTTCCTTTGGGAAAGCCTGATGTCCACTTGTGTGTTTGGTCAATATTAGGCATCATCATAGTACTTTAGGAGGCCTTATTCTTCTGCCTCTAGATTAGAAAAATCTTTGTTATGTACCTGTGAAGGGTATGTGAAGCATTTAAGCTGTTGTAGTATTTTATTATTATTTATTACTCAAATATTTGTAACCAGTGGCCACAATATAACCTGTAATTTCCATCTCTTCAAGTGCAGCAGGGTATAAATGAGGGTGTAGGCTGTGTTCTTATGTTGTACCTGAGTATACCTGCAGCAGACTTACACAGACAGAGTGCAAGTCTTCCTCACACTCACTTCTTAAGAATTAACAACACTTTATAAATAGAAAAAGACTATTTTAAAGGTCTTACTTGTTCTGAGTAAGTATTTCCAGCATATTTTGTGCACCCAAGAGTCTGCTCCTGTTTATGTCTCCCAGAATAGCAGAAAAAATTACGCTAAGATTTGTTTTTATTGCCTTTTAAAAAAAACACTAATGCTTGGTCTAAATTCATACCTTGGTGTCTATTTGAATGATAACTTTGAACACACTGTAACAGTGTGGGTTTTTTCAACATATTTTTAACAGTTTCATTGCAAATTGCTCAGTGTTCAATGAATCCAGCTGACCAGATATTTAAACACAGATAAAGTAGACCCTAGAGGAGTTTTCACTATTAAAAATGCTGTCCCTTCATTACAAGCAGCATTTCAATGACATGTAGGAAGGGGACATATCAACAGTCATCTCAATTTAGATTGCTTAGATATGTGTCAATGACTTGAAAGTACAACACACTTCCTGGTTGAACTCTGGCTTTCTGACTCAAGTTTCCACCTTCCTTGACTTCACAAAGACTTGTTTTGAGTACACTGAAGTCAGTCGGTGACTGGGTGCTACAACTTTATTATTTTTCCGAATTAAGAAAGGGAAAAGTGCTGGGGAAGAAAAAAACAGAAAACTGTTTTTGTCAAGAATGCAGAAGGAGAAGGTGAAAGACACTGTAACCAGGGTCTTTTCCTTCCAGTTCTTATGATGAAATGAATTTAAAAGACCTTATTAGAGGACAAAAGACTGGAAAAGATTCACACAAAGTATATTGTGAGTGCATAGCAAGGTGGATAAATAATTAATAATAAAAAGCAGGCTGCATTTCTCCAGAAGTTGTCTCTTGCGTGCTGTCTTTGACTCAGTAAAGCTATTAGTTATTTATTTTCTTTCTCAAAAGAATGTGTTTTTTTACTGTTTAAGAAAAAAATAGCTGAATGTAGGAAGGTAGGAACTAATTATTTTTCTGTGAGCCAAAAAATTTTCTTGAAAACAACAACAAAAACATTGTCTCTGACAAGACTTTAGAAGAAGTATTATCAGTGACCTTTTGAAAAAGTATGGCTAAATTGGAGTATGATTCCACAGGGACAATGTAATAGCTGATGATTAAGGTAGTTACCACTAAGTATCTTTCACTTTTTCAAAAGGAAAATACATTCCAGATGCCCTCTGATACAGCAGAACATCTCTGCAAATCAAGTATGAAATCAAAGCTGTCAAAATAAATGCAGCATTGTTTTCCAGGTGCACCTCTCCGAATTTACAGCTGAAGCAGTGCGTACACAGCCTGAAGGAGATGCTGGAGTTTTCAGTTCTCTGAAGAGTGATGTCATGGTGCCCTTGATACAAAACCTCCCCAGCTGCCCTTGGGAAATGCTCTCCCTGAAAAAGATACTCAGTTGGTTCAAGGTCTGTGCAGACGAAGCAGAAGGCAACCAAAACATACCAGCAAGAGACAAGTCCCTGTGCTGCATGCTTGGGCAAAGCATTACTTCCCCAGTTTTGTATTATATTATTTTTAATTGTTTGTTTATTTTAATCCCTCTCCCACTAGGCTTAAGCATGCAAGGCTGTGGAGAAACTGAGAACTACATTAATCAGCTGGTTCCTACGGGTTTGGTGCAAATTTTTGTGAATCAACAGTTTCCCAAGCAGACCACAACTTCCCCTTTACAGGGGAATGCCTTCCTAAAGAAAAGATAAGCAGATGACCTTCCGTATCTCCGCTAATCTTACTTTCCTCCCTCTGCTGGATAGGTGTTTCTGTGGGAGAGAATAACCTAGTCTGGTTTATTAAGTCCTTCTGTTACTCACAATGTTCAAGATTCACATCCTCTTACAAAGTAGAATTGATTGTATTATCAGTATCTTTGAAGAATAATGCTGTTAAATTGGGTAGGCTCACAGCTCAAAGATGCTGTAGTAGACAAGAGAATCAGCTCCTCCATGATCAGTATTCTGATTTAAATTATTCAGTTTGACAACAATTTAGGCTGCTGCTGTGCCGAGTCCTCTGATCAATACCATCTTGCTGCTCTCTTTTTCTGCTCCCATCTGCTATTTTAATCTTTTGCTCTTAGTTTTCCACTTGGATTGTAAAGTCCTTGAATCATGATCATTGCTTTGTTCTTTGTTTGTAAGGTGCCTAGAGCAATTGAGTCCCAGTCTGTAACTAGTGTGCCCAAATAGTGTAATAAAATAAATGTGTTCCTATTACTACTGATGCTGCAGTTGTTATCGTATCCATGACGATACAGGTGACAAACGAATGGCAGTAAAGTTGTGGGTTTTCCTTTTTATCATAGAATGCATCCCACTCATCTGCAGAAAGTGTCATTACTGACATGGACATGACTTTTGGAGAGACCTTGCTAGTGGGCAGCAGGATGGTTCAAGCCTGAGACCGTAGCATTCCTATTGAGGCTGCCAAAAAGCTTTCTGGTAATCAGATGTTGGCAAAGAAACTCCTTGATAAGCTTGAATTTTCATTAAAAGCATACCATGGAAAACTAGCCACTTTTCTCTCATTGCAATTTTACTCCATCCTAAAGCAAGATGAATACAGCCACGGAAGCCAGACGGGACAAGACCAGTTATAAACCAAAGCACTATGCCAGCAGCCCTTTTCCTTCCACTAAAGGAAGAATCCACCAAAACCACTCTTTTCTCAGCCTTATGGAATCTATTTATAAGGAAACTGTATTTTTTTTTTCTGATTAATTACTAGCAGGAGGCATTTAAGAGAAGAATATTTGCCTACTTACTATGTACAAAAATTTTATCACATTGAATTAGTGAAACAATAGTGCATACCATTACACACATGTTCATGCATGTGATCCATAACAAGGTCTTTAGAAACGTTCCTGAGCTCCCAAAGGATCAAAATTACTGAACATCACATGTCAGCTGTGTCCTCCTATCTGTCTCAAACCTGACCAAATTCCTATCCTCCCCAGCATCCATTCCCCTCCTTCCCAAGCTGACTTTGTGCTACATTTTTATTTTCTCTGATTCAACAAAATGGCAGCAGGAGGTCCTGGGGGCACCAGCTGCAGACTTAAACAGGAACTGTGGTCCCCAGTTGGGGCTGGGAAAGGGAAGGGACTTTCCTGGAAAAGTAAGGGGGAGGAGCAGCACCCTTTCCACCATCTCATACGGAGTGTTTGGTGTTTGGTACTCTCCTGCACAGATCTGCCCTGGTCTGTCCTCATTGCCAAGGCGATGTCTGGGATGGGTGGGACATGGGTATCAAGATTATTCAAGTCAAAATGCCTGTGAGTCCTTATCTCTTCTTGTAAAGTTGTCAACATTTTATTGGCAATTTCGTAGTGACAAAGACAATGCCTTGATGAGCCAAAGTAGACTCCCAGGCTCACTTTAAAAAAACATCAGGCAGCCACTCTGTCAGTCATCAAGTAATGAGCTCAGGTAAATTGGGAAGGCTGGAGAAGGGGGATTTAGCCAGGAGAAAAAGACCTCACCGGTTATCCATACATTCCGAAATCTTCTTGTCCCTTGTTCACAAAATTAACAGCCTGGAAACATTTGATGTTTTTCTAATATTATTTTGGGGTTTTGGTAACTTACTGTAAGGATCACTGTTGCCAAGGTATATTCAAGGAATATAATTACCTCACTGTACTAACATTTTTCATCTCTTGTATATAACTGAAAGGTAAGGTGAATATTGGTCAACAGCTCTACTCTTTGAGATATTATACATTCAAGAGCTGTGCTTCTGTTTGTAAGAATGGGTATGCTTATGTGTTCCTATGTTTTAAGCCCTCTAAGGTTGAGCACAGTGTGTCCTCTGATCCTTGAGGAAATGCAGACAAGGTCCTCTATAGAGGCAGCCCTTTTTTTCATTATAAAGTGTACAAAGGCTACTAAATGTATCAAAATGAGTTCTTTTACCTCCAGTATAAAGGCAATTACTTCTCCATGCACAAAAAGTCCACAATATTCTTGTAGGTGGTTTTATCACTGGAGTTGTGTCAATATCATACTGCCAAATGGTAAAGCCCACTTGTGAGTTAATGATGAATTTGGGGTTTTAATACTCTAGTGACAGAAGGAACTGTAATGAATCTCACCAAACTCCATTTCAAGGCATGAACCTGATATTCAGTGGGTTGAAAAAGGTCACCTTCAGGGTTGTCAAACTGCAACACTATATTTTGTTCCTTCTGATGCCGTACACTGGGTTTATTTTTGATTTGTTTCTTAGCTCCTCAAGATGCAGTATTCAGACTGTATTGCTGAAATGTAACAGTCCATCAAAAGCCAAACAATGTGCATTTTATTAATTATTTCCAGATTCTAGCTCAGAATATTAGTCAAAAATATCCCTGTAGAAGAGGGGTCTGTAATGAACTAAACACGGACAGGCAGTAGACTAGAGAATATTATTTTTATCAGCTATATTGGAACTGTAGAAGGATTTAGGGGGAGTCATGGAATATAGCCATTTATTTGATTCAGGCTGGTCAGTCTTATTTGTGGCTTCATGGAAATGGTTTAGATGCAACAAAAGAAACTACACTGTTTTTCTGTTCCCCTCCCCCTGCCTTTAAGCTACAGAATGCAATTTCAGGATGTATTGGCACAAATGTGTTTTTATTGGTTCCTGTGAGCTATAATGTACCCAAGATATGACTGCAGCAACCTGAAAAACAATTAGCATCTGTAAAGCAGTCTGTGACCATGAGATTACTTCACAAAATGAAGATTTAACATGCAGCTTCCCTAGAAATTAGCTGTGTTTGGGTCTATCTTTTCTGTTCTTTTCTTCCTTTATTGATCCCTTCAGGCAGAATGAAATGGTGAGTTATCTGATTAAAATGTGTGCAAAACTGTAGGGAAATCCTGCACAGCTGCTAATGCCACCTGATTTGATGTTAAAAGTACATTCAGCTGGGTGTTGGTCAGAGCTTCTGAGTGATTTTAATATCTGTTTAAATAATTTAAGAAAAGTCTAAGGTGATGCAAAAGGAACAACAGACTTACAGTGCCATTTTTCAAACAGATGGCAAAGATTAAATGATAAAACAAGTAAATATTGTCTAGTTTGTAGAGGTATCATAGCATATATACTGCAGGGAATATGGCTTTTTTTTCCAAAAGAAGAGTTATTTGTTATTTGTGAAATGCTTACTGAGGTTTAATAGATTCTGTTGAAATATTTCACTAACAGAAGTCAAGCTGGTGGTGTGCTTACAAATGTTCTGAAAGTACAAGCAAGAACCTCAGCGCTAACTATTCAGCCTAAAACAAATCTGAGAGCTGTTTAATTTTCCTAGTGTATTTTGATCTAGAGATGGTGACACGGTTTGCAAAAGGCTTGTATAAGCTTGTTTCCATATTTGCCAGTGCATTTGCCAAATGTCTTTTTCTAACTCTATTATTTTGAATTTGCAGGCTTATGACAGGAAAAACACTGAAAGAGAAACACAGCTGAAACTACCCAGCATGTCTTGGTGGGTTGAGAGTTCAACTCAACATCATTTCAAAACAGATTTATAAATTGTTACATATTTCTCTGAAAATGGAGCAAGTTTATAATCTTTTCCACATTCGTTTTACAATGAAAGCAAGATGGGGTCGGAAGTTACTGTTGTTATAATACGCACATGGCAGATTGCATTCATAATTTGATCCCATTGCACATGATGCAAATTTTGCTCAGTTTCTTGTGAGCACAGTGAGAGTAGTCCCGAGATGCATTTTGCCTTCTAGTGGTACTACTTAGTACAGAGTACTTCTTTATAGGGGAAACATGTGGAAACAACTCAGCCATTTCTGTATTCTGAGCAGCAAAAGAAACAGTTTTACTCTTTTGGAATGAAAGATGGGGCACAGTGGGTTATTAACAGCACACATCAAATTCTTCCCCTGTCGGTTCCAAATACAAGACATGCGTGAAAAGAATACCAGACTTTCAGACATTTCAGAGTACTCAAAATCCCTTGTCCCTGCATCTGTGAACGCACTATTATTTTGTTGAATGAGTACAAAGAGATTTATGGCTCACATACTGCTTAATGGCCTCTATAGGTTACTCTATTTCAAGGACACATAATGCTTTAGAAAAGTTACAATTCTTCTCATACCTCTTCTGTACTGGGCCTAATTTTGCACTGTTTGTCAACAATCTCTCTCCAAAGTCCTCCCACTGTTGATATAAATGCTCCCAGAGTGTCCGTAAAGCCACAGGCAGACGTTCATTTTCCAAACCGTTTGCCAGCTGAAAACATTACTGCTCCTTCGCCGTTTGTCTCTGACCTCTGTCAGAGGTTGCCCTCTGACATCGCCAGCAAAGACAGGAACACACGAGGGATCTGTAATGTATTCCGGGCAAAACCAGTTGGGGCTGACTTAGTTAAATTGAGTCTGATCTAGGGCAGATGGCAACATTCAAGACTGATTTGGAAGTGTTCATACCATACTGTCCAGCAGCAGGTCCGTGAGGGTTGAGCCTCCAGCTCGAGGACTATGATGCACAGTGAGTGCAAGGTCTCCGCCCAGCATCTCTAGACACAGATGGTCCATCAAAGCCTCCAGGAAGCCACAGAGGAGTACTGGCTAAGGGCAGGAATAGTCAGAAAATGCTCTGGTATGCTCATACTAAAGGATATCTTGTTCTTCACATATAGTGATCTCAGAGTTATTTTGGTATTGAAATAACATCTTAAAAATACAACTCCACCTTCTCTTTTCAACTGTCCCATGCTGTGATAGAAAAGACAGGCAGTGGACAGTTCTGGGGTTTGTTTTTTATTTTGTTCTTAAACACAAATGTGGTGAAAAGTTCATGAATGATTACCAGATGAAGATTGTTTGTCAGACTTTTACGAGCAATTTGAAAAACTAAATGCACATATTCCCTTGTGTGTTTGTGAATAATTTACACAAAGGGTAAAAGAGGAAAGTAAGTGAATAAATTGTTGGTTGAGGGTTATCATTTGGCGTTACTGATAGATGTGATTAAAATGGAGGGGGTAAGAGGTAGTAACAAACTATACTTGTAAAAGAACATTTCAAAAGAAACAGAAGTCATCGTGATTAATATTATGAGCATTTGATACAGTTAGATAATCTCTAGAATTTCTATCTGAAGAGGAGCAGAAGAGGGAAGGCCATTATGGAAAATATTTCTTTCTAGTGCCCTCCAGACATGGGCTTGGTGGTTATGTTTACATTTGCTATTTCATGTTGAGATCATATCACAGACATTCCCAGATAACAAATAAAGAACAAACACAGTGACAGAATTAGCAACATCTGTGTATATAAATACGTTTTTTTCTGTGGTGAGATTTTACAAAGCACTCCCAAATTCTTCTGTTCACCAATTACATTTTGCAAACGCAAACCTAAAGGTGAAAACATTTTATGAATTCTAGTACAAGCCAAGTTTGTGACTGTGCTGAATTTGTTTAAAAAAGACTACTTCTCTCTTTTTTTTCCAAAGACCAAAAATCTATTTGAAAGAAATTGCTATAATAGAAAAACATTGCTATTACATTCCTTTAAAATGGTGAAAGTGCTAGAGAAACAGAAAAAGTTGCTGTCTTCTCAGAAAGAATCATAAACATTCATTTTGGGTTTATTTTTTTCTTTACTCACCCCTTACTGTAGTCTATGTAGAGCAAAAATTTGTTTTGTTACAAAGCTTATCTATTTCATGTCAGCTTATACTGCCTGCTATACTGCAAAATGCAGTCCGTTTTCAGATTGAAATGGAAGTGGTTTTAGAAAAAACACAGCCAATTTACCTGCCCTTTGAGGTTCTTAATAACATTAGAAATGTACATGCATCACAGCAAGGTCTCGGAAGAGTGATTTTGTTAAAAGACAATCATCAAATAAAGTATAGATTTTCAACAATCAAAGGATGAAAGTGCACTTACCCTTTGTGGCAGGGTTTGCATGTAATGACAAATTTCATCTCAAAGGGCTTGATCTGGCTGCCACTAAAATCAATGGCAAAACTTCCATGTACTTTGGTGAAGAAAGGAAAAGGTCAAAAAAGTTACATACTGATTTAGGACAAAGAACTGCAGATTGAATATGGTCTATTTTTCGTGCATTTTTAATATCTAGTAGTTGAGTTGGGACTGGAGTAGAAAGCCTGTTGGATTCCAGATCTTAACTCCTCTATGGTCTGTAAACATGAATGTCCAAACTTTAATGCATTTACACTCAAGTCCTGTGATACCTGACCTTTTCTTGTTTAGACACCATATTATAATCACGACATGCCATCACCGTGGGGAAAAAATACAACAGAAACCACTCAAATAAATAATAGTCCTATTATCAAGTGATACAAGTATTAATGTTGGGGAGTTTGACCCATGGCACATCTGGAGTCAGGAAATCAGACACCCGTCTTTTGCACCAGACTCCAGCTTGGTTAGGAAATTGCAGTAGGGACAGAAAAGCAAGACTGGTGGTACTTCAGAGCTGAGAAAATGCCTGTTTGGGTGGCATGTTTTTCTGATCTTCCTCACCCCATTTGAAAACAGTTCTCTTTATTTCATGAGACTGTTGGCTGAGAAAAGAACTCTGACCAAGGTATCACTGTTTTCGAAGTTATAAGCACTGTTTTTCAAAGAGGCGGGCTAGGAATGCCAGAAATTTTCCACTCCCAAGTTGTACCCAAGGACTTGAGAGTCCTGCAGTACACTTTGGGTAACAGACGCTCCATGAAGTAGGTATGTTGTTTGTAATTGAACAGACCACTCAGCATGCATCAATTAACATTTAAAGTAATATGTTCTAGTGGAATCCAAGGTAATACTTTTCCTTTTTTTTTTCCCCTATCTAATAAGGGGTTAAACATTTAATAAAAGAAATGGAAATCAGAGTTCTGAAAACAGAGCCATCTGAGCTCAGTTCCCTGATGACAGTTTGGGATTTTCTCCCAGGATGTCTTCCAAGCAATGGGATGGAGACAGAATCAAGTATCCGTTCTCCTGGCAGAACTGAGCACTTCCTTTAGGTGTGTTTTTTATTCTCCCAAATTGTTAGAATAACAATTAACAGCAAGTGAAGTACATGCTAAGTCTCGCCCTTTAATTTTATTCCCTCCCTGTTGTGGTGAGTGGAAATACCAATGTTGCTTTGTCATGCTTCTCTGTGACACTAAATTCTTTGCAGTGTAGATTTGCCGTATCTGATTTGGTTTTCCTGCTCAAAGAGGTTTTGTTTCATTTTGCATCTGGATGTTTGCTTGACTCTGTCCTTACATTCTGCATCTCCAAGCTTATTCATGCTAATTTGAATATGTTTAGCATATGCTGGGAATAAATTATGGCTTTCTGCAGTAGTTATAATGTTTTAAAAAAATGCTATAGCAACACATCTGCCTATTAATGTTCTTAGTTCATCCTTGCCATTACAGAGTAACTAAAAGTGATACAAAAATGTCATAATAGAGAGTGGGATTTCTGAACTGTAGACCCCCACCATGCAGATCTTTAACTTCATGAGGCTCCATGAGGGTCTTCAATAGTCATTTCACACATGCATGTGTCTGGCACTACTTTATGTAATGGTTATGCATTACTGATTGTGTACAGGTGGAAAAACTGAGATACAAAGACCCTTTGCAGTTTTGCAGATCATTTTCAAGCTAATCTGCCTTTTAAGCTGCAATTTTAGGAGTGTCACTAATGTGATTGCTTTTGCGCTACATCTGGTGAGTGTGCAGAGGTGCCTCGAACAGCTCATTAACATCTCACACGGGTCTTGGAAGCAGCACAAACTTCAGACTGGTTTCATTTATTCTGCTTCTGAATAGGCAAATTAACCCATGCTGAGCCCCTTGCTGTTTAGGAACAGATTCAAATATCTAACGTTATCTGTGTAGTGCTAGCTCAGATATCTCAGACTTACTTTGCACATTTCAGTGTAAGCATAGACTGTATGAAAGGTGGATGCCTCAGCTTACAAATGGCCACTGAGATTTTCAAGTGCCTTTCCCTGTAATGTTATCAGCAAATGCTGAGAAGACCATCCTCCGATTACATGTGCTTAACCTCAGCAAACAAAATTATCATGCCAGCTTCATATAATAATAAAATCTGTCAGAATTTGTAATAATCAAAAGCCAAGCTGGTGGTTTATCAACATTACTGAAGAAGCCTTTACCTAGCATTTGCCTTGTATTTACCCAATACTAGTTTTCAACTTTGTTTCATTTAGGATATCTGGCAACCTAGGGAGAATTATGGAGGTGGGGGGAAACAAACCAAACCAACCAACCAAACAAAAATGCACACAAAACAAAACAAATTTAGAGATCTAAAATTATTCTAGACTTTTCGACTTGCCAGCTTATTAGCACTTTTTTAAGCAAAGTAAAACTTGCTCAAAGACAATAAGTTTAGAGTTGGGAACAGGAGTCTGCTTCTTTAAAGCGTTTTTCTCCAAAACCAGACTCACAGTTTACCAGGTGTTTTGTGGATTCATCAATAATGTGATTCCACCTATCTGTGTCCATCACCACACACAAAAATTTGCCCCTGTGCATGCCTCATTTTTATCCTAACTGTTCAAATAACTTCAAAATTACTAGATATGTTATTGTGATTTAATTTTTGTAGGCTGGGGTGCCTGTAAGCATTCTGTGTCTGTCTCGTGCGATGATTTTTATTTGAGGTAAAAAATGGATGACGTGCAGAATGAATCCTATCTAGTCCTGAAAGGGATACTTGATGTTTTATCCTGTCATGTGATTACTGGCTAGGAAAAAGCCATTATTGATTTAATACTACAAGGTTTTCTACTTCTTAGCTGTGTTCTGACATACATTAAGCAGACCTGCAATGCTAAGGTTATTTACTGGGAACTAAAGATGACTGGTTTTATTTTTGAAGAGCCTTGTAGTTGGATAAAAACAAAAACATACCTGGTTTAGATCCAGATCGAATTTCAACTGAATTCCCCACAGGTAGGAAATCAGGGAAGGTGATAAGTTTTTCAGATTATACTTTTACTCTTCTGGTTGAAAATGACACAGCAGCCTTCAAGTGTTTAAAACAATTAGAACAGAGGTGAGGATCCAGATGAAATAGGAAGCTGAGTGAGTCCAAGACAATAGAATGAGGTTAAATTGGACAGGACAGGTTATCAGACTGGACTTGTAGTCCCTGCTGTCCTCCTGGAGGTAAAAGTCTGTCAGTAAATAAGACTATTGGAGTATGATCCTGTAAAGACATCTGATGATCAAGATCAGCTGAATGAAATTCAAATTATTCCAGGGGAAGACACATGGTAAAACGTAAAAAAAAACCAAAACAAAACAAAAACCGCACAAAACCACAAAAAACCAAACCAAAACAACAACAAAAACCCAAACAAAAACAACAAAAACCCCAACCAAGCCAGAAAAGCACATTGCACCTACTCTTACTCTATCTTATAAATGTGCTACTTATTTTTGAGCATTAATATTTTTGTGGGAACACATCTCTTTTTTCACATATTGTTGTGGCAAAATGTTGTGTTTCATTCACTATGAGCAGCAGAAGCATGATGTTTATAAATCAGCAGAAAAGACTGCTCATAAAAAGGACTGTGAAATCACGCAGCACTTACCGCACTTCATATTTTCAAAGGGCTGCACAGACATGAATAGCCAGATTGTAATTGACCCTAAGCTGACTGCAGAGTGAGCGATGAAGATTTACTGTTTTAACAGATAGGAAAAAATTGATGGGAGGCTGGCGGTGTGAGTATGAAATGAATTGCATCTTCTTCCCTGGTACAAGGAAAATCAGAAGAGACCAGATGCAGACAAGAAGCTATGTTATTTACATGGATACAGTATTTCAGTATTGTTTTTTTCTCTGTGAAAAGTAAAAAAAAAAAAAGAACTTGTTAACCTGA
This sequence comes from Pampusana beccarii, assembly GCA_013399365.1. Lineage (NCBI taxonomy): Eukaryota > Metazoa > Chordata > Aves > Columbiformes > Columbidae > Pampusana > Pampusana beccarii. Next base: position 277,182 of record VWYH01004049.1, on the reverse strand, counting down.
GTCACATTCCCAGCCTTGGTGCCCTCACAGGAAAAAAAAATCAATATCTGAATCCATTGAATTAAGAAATAAACTGAAGTGAACCAAAGGAATTAGCAACCTTTCTGCATTACATATATAAGTGAACATATGCAGGAAATTCCACTTCCTCCTGTTTTCCGAATACTCGAGTGGTTCAAAGAGAAAAGAGGGGTCACTGGAAGCTTGTGCGACTTATTTTATGGGCTCACTAAATCCTCACTTCTCCAAGTCAGGAAATGTGGAGGTAAGATGCAGAATACTCCAACATCTCAAAGGCAGGTAACATAGTGGTAAGATGCCTGTCAGCAGCTTACCCACCTGGGTAAGCATTAAACAACTGAGTGCTTTGAAGAGCTTCCAGTCTAGCCATCTTCCACAGTCTCTGCATATTAAGAAATGAAATCTTTTTGCTTTGAACTATGTTTAATGTCTTGAATTTCTTGGGGAATAAGAGGGGAAGGTAAGGTGATCATGAAATATATCTAGCGAAAACTGCTCAGGGTTGAATAATTTTGCTCTATATCATCAAGGCATAACAAATTTCACTGTGTTCAAGTGATTAAACAGGTTTTAGAGCAATCCTTCATGTAGGCCTTGAGAACAAGATTTTCAGGTGTTCTTAGCTTAGGTTTTGATAATTCTTGTTACAACTGATGAACAGACACTGATCCCAAATGCTTGCCCATTTTTTTTTCCAGAGATACAAGTTGCTTTAGTACATGATATTCCTTCTTCCAACAGCTCTTGCCTCCAGCTGAATGAGAACACACACTGTGTCCTGACGAGCTGCATGACTTGTCAAGGTAAAAACTATTCTTTCACCTGCAGGGGACCTTCTCATCTCTTTTTTTTCTGGGCCACTATGTGATGGCCTCCAGCTGGCATCAGACATGTTCATTCTCATGTCCACATCACAGACTCCTCAGGCACTGGCTTCCAGCAGGGCTATCCATGTTCACCACTTAGTGCAGCCAGACTTCTCTATATGGAAGGCAGAATGCCTCAAATACCCAACATATAATCCTAGAACATATTGTATAGTATGTTATGTATGAAATGTATGCCCTTGAAGGATAGGGAAACAAAACCCTGGCACAATGTACCAAAAGTGAGGACAGAGGCTGCCGCTTGGGTACACTATTCGACTGTACAAAGGTTATATTCTACCACACTCTAATTGCCCATAATCAAAATATTTTGACAGAGGAAGACTACAGTGATTTTTTTTTTCCGATCCCTATCTTGAGCATCTAATCAGAATTATGTTTCCCATTCAGCTCCTGGACTGTTGAAAGACATCATGGTAACCAGATTTGAAACACACTGAAATTGATGAAAAGTGAGGGGAAAAAAAAGGCAACAACTTTTTTTTTTTTCCTTTTTTTCTTTTTCATTTTTAGTGAGTTTGATATTGCAGACAGATCTTGGATATGAATCAGAAAAATAATTTATCTGATTGAATCTTGCAGTGTTCTGGTCACGAGTGAGTTGCTCATATATAATCAAATACTGCAGGTACAGCACTATGCATATGAGTAAATCAACATCATCTTCTATCCCATTCCATTGTAACAGGTTTGCTTTCTCCAAAACTTTGAATCATTTAACATACTACATGCTTATAGTATTTGTCACAGAATGCCAGAACATACAAGAATGTTATACCTGTACATAGAACTAAAGCTCAGTGCTTTAGAGAATATCATCACACATGCAGACCTCAGAAACCCTGTATCTGGGCACGGAAAAAATTTTCTGTTGTCTTTTTTTTTTCCTACGCTGTTATCAGAGACAATTGATAAAATGACTATGCATGATCTGTTACTACCAGAACTTATTATTAACAATAATCTATTGCTAGAAATGCCTACTAAAAACAATTTCCAACAAAATTTCAAAACTCCACCTTTGAAGTTTCCTCTCTTGTGTGCTCCACTGCCAGTGCCTGGTGTCTTTCCTCCTCCCCTTGCTCACTTGGACACACAAATTGCTTATCCTGGCAGTTGTACACTGCCTGTCCTGGCCCTGCCACCAGAATATTCTCTCCCTAGATTACCAGTGCTGTTTAGCTGAACATCCTCAATATTAGGTGATCAGCAGGGGTTGTTAGCTCTCAACAGAGCAACACTGTGAAAAGAGAATGGCCGAGAAGATCAGTTCAACTGCCATAATTTTCCAAGCTTCTGATTCCTAACCCAGTCTTACCTACACCAGCACTTCAGTCTTATCTGATGTTTCTATTGCTGTAGAAATAGTGAGGCAAAGACATAGGATCTTTTTAAGGAACATTCTCCTACTGGCTCCATAATGACAATCCACAGGCAGATTTTTGGTTGTTCTAAAATCAAAACCCGCTTACCAAATCCTAGGAAGAGCCTCAGGTCACAAAAGCCTCACTTAGACAACTTAAGAGTTTTCCTTTAACAGGGAGCATTTTTTCTATCACTACAGGTACAAATACCTCCTGAACACAGAATAAGAGAGAAGTCTGCAGGTTTCCAGCATAACAACTCTCTGCTTTTAGAAAATATGTGCGAAGAATGTGAATGTGAAAATCTTAGTTCTTGGTCACAGAGTGCAACCTCTACCTTGGAGAGTTTTGCATGTTGAGGGAAGTAAAGTGAGGGAAGAAAAATAGGATCTGTAAGCCATCTGTGTGAGCTGACAGGAACACCTCCCATTTGTGGACACAGAACTTGCTTGCAGGACAAATACTTAAGTAATAAGACAGATATTTCCAAAGTCCAGCCGATTTCCAGGAAGTTCCACCACATGTTTACTGCTTCGAACAGGGTGAAATCTGAATTGGATGCCAAAAAGGCATCTGAGCCTGCCCAGAAGTGACTTGGACTTTGACATGACCCTTTTATCTCCTTTGGCAATAGTACTGCAATAGTTATAAGGATCTTATCTTCTGCAACTCACAGATAGACTCCCATACATGCTCTGTGATATGTCCAGGTCAGCACATACTGGTCTTCACTCAATATGTCTCATCAAATGTGAGCATTTCCGTCTACAAAATCTGCCCCTTGAATACTGGAGGTTGACTGAGGGAGTCACTTAAACTACTGTGTCTGCACCCACAAAAAGTAAAGAACAAATGAAACAATTAACATATTTCTCAAATGATGCTGTTTAGTCATGAAGATTCAACATTTGACCTGCCTAAAAATGTAATGTTGACAGTCATTTCCAGGATCCAAGCATTTATCTAGTTTTTAATATAACATTACACTGAGAAAGACTGAGCTCAATGGTCATTACTTTTGCAAGGCTGAAAGAACAGTTCGGCTAACTCTGATTTCCATTTTCCACAACCTCTTGAAGGGCTGAAAGGACTCAAAGGAAAATGTCTTGTGATACTTTACTGTCATTGCAGCTGCAGTTGATATAAAACTGTGTTTCCATATATTTTAATCACTGATGCCACCACTAGTGTTGATGCATAAAAAAATAATTTAAAAAGTGCTAGAAAATGAAATCTCTCAGCTTCACACTAGTAAACCACCTGCTGCTTAACTGAATGGTCTCCTGTGAGCAGTAATATGCTCAGTCTCCACCAGACACTCCTTGGAAGGTCAGCATCAGGGAAATATGGAGCTGCTTCTGGATGTGGGCTTGCAGTCAGCCATGAACTTCTTTCTGGGACTTTGTGTATTTACACTCAAAAAGGCATCCCAGACACCACTCTGGATACTTCTTGATGCAATGAAGTAGAAGAATGACCCTGCTTTTGGGCAACCCTACCCAGCTCCTCTGTCACAGCTGCTTTGGGCCCAGAAAGAGCCAAAGCTGTAGATCTGGAGGAGCTTGGAGCCTCTAGCCGAGGGGCTTTTCGTCAAAACCAGAAACAACTAGCTGGTCTAGGGTACTAAGGGAGGGAATGCTGTCAGGTTGTTTTGTTCAACTGCCTCACTGACCAGAAATGCAATGCAGTGGCAGAATCAAAACCAGCATTTTCACTGTCTCTTTCCTCTCCTCTCAGATACTGGGCACACCTGCTCTATGAACACATCACACACACCTTTTAGCACTCTTAGTCTCTTCAAAGACCTAATCTCCTACTCAGGACAGTCTTAGATCACTTTCTCACCCTTGATCATGCTTCTATTCATTCAATATCTACAAATACCTGCATACTGTGTCAATACTGAGTCAGGGGGCCCCAGTCAGAAAACAATTTCCTCGTGGATCAAAGCATTTCTCCTGGAAAATACAATAAAACCATTCAACAAAGGGAACACTGACTCTTTGAGGTCATTTGTATAACCCAGTGCAACAGAGAGTTAGGTCCGTAATACGTAGCATTTAGTATTACAGCATTACTTAATTTTTTCACCCCTTTTTGTTAAAGAATGTTTACTTTTCAGGGACAAAATGCTAAAAAAGTCGCTTGGAGCGTATGCGATCCATGAGAGCTGGGAAATGAGAGCTGGGAAGCCAATATTGCATTTTTTGTACAAGAATTATCTCATATTCAGGGTCATTTTGAGAAAATGCTGAGACTTCGCTTATTTTCTACTTCAATAAACTTTATTGAACAGCAATATTGCTCTGCCTCAATAAGCTTATTTAATGTTCAGGCCTACGCAGTACCTCTGCCCAAATCCAATGTGTACCTGGCCTTATGTACACTTTTGCTACAGTTGTTTGTATGTGCAGGATGGCTCAAAGGATTATGAATTTGAAAGGAACATTGAGCATATTGCTAATATTTGATGCCCTTCTGTGAAGCACAAGAAAAACTCCCAGGTTCACTTCGTAAATGTTTGTAAGTGATCATTCCCTTTAGTGGAAAGAAACGGTGTAATGCAAACGGTACCCCTCATTGAGAACTTACAGCACCGAACACCAGAACCTAAGGCATGTGCACTGATTAATTAGTATAAACAGTCCCTTTACGTTGTGGATTATCTGAAGTTTTTACCCTCCTCATTCCTTGCAGAGCTCTGCTTTACTGATGATCATTACAGATCTCTCTTCAAATTTTATAGGGATATATATACAAATGACACTATAAACACAGAACAGAGCACAGCCTTGAGGCAAATACAGTTTCTTGCATTTAACTGCAGGATACTTCTCCTGAAGCAAAGTAGTCATTTCCCAATTATTATGTTAGCACAAGATAAATATGAGTTAACAGAAGTATCCAGCTGCCAAACTCAAAAACAAAAGAAGAGACAATGTCTTGTCATAGAGATTTTCCTGCTGCTTAATTCTTCTGTCTGCTCCTGTGCAAACACTCACCTTTTTTAATGACTAAATAGTCTGTAAAGCTGCAAAAAAATGAAAAATGAGATATATATTCAATTAGCTGTAGTACTGTTGGCATGCCACTTCAGGTCAGCTGGAAAGCTTTGAAAAGCAAGACATTTGTAACTTAAAGTAGAAAATCTGAATGCAAACTCAGCTGGCTTAACTGTGAAGCTCTTTTGGCAAACCACTGAAAAACATAATTGAATGTAGCCCTCCTGGGAACGAACCCTAATAAACTGGAGGACAACTTGTCTCCTAGCATTTTGATTTTGCCTTTGCAGTATTCAAGCCTTTGTGCGATTACAGTAGTAAGTTTCCCTTACAGGAATGATTACCCTACGCAGTTATAGGTAAGGGTCTGTTTTATCCTCCCCCTGCAGCTAACATCCATCAAAGAAATGGCTTTCTATACATAGCCTGCTTTCCATGAGTTTATTTTCAAAGGGTGACCATCATTTTATGGGCACAAGCGACACCTGAACAATTTACTCTCACATTTTTTTTGTGCTTACAACCCATACCGCGAATACAAATGTGATGAGCTGCGCACGCAAGTGAGTGGCTGCTGTGCAGGCAGAAAACAGAGACACGTTTTAGCTGCAAACCTGTGCTGCACCTGCAGGAAGACTAGTTATGACAGTGATATTATGTATCTACACAGGAATAAAAGGTGAGGGACATTGCTATAGAAGACATATAAGGGAACACACAGTCCCAATTCACTCCCCATGCCAATCTACAACCAGAATAATACCCCTGTAGTCAATGTCTTTACAGGCGTCTTATAATACTAAATTTTTTCAGCCTTTTGTTTGCCAGATTCTAGGATATTTGTGCCAGCAACATCAACCCAGAAAAATACTGCCACCTGTGATATGATTCAATACAAATCTCATCTTTGCACAGCTTTTACCATTTAAGGTAGATAAATGCACTGAGTAAAACTCCTGATATTTTGGCATGTTTTTAATGTGTGTTCTTCTATTCCCGCCTACATAGCTACAATCTTCACCCCTGAAAACAATAGGTCCAACATGAGACAACCCCCTTTCCATGCTTAGTGATGCTTATAGCTCAGGAGATGATAGAACAGCAGAGTGGTTGCACTTGTATCGGGTAACAAGAAGCACAAGCATAGGCAAGATCTGGGAGAAGACATGAATATTTTATACTGGGATTTGTTTCCATGATCAGTTTAAAGAAACCATGCACAGCCAGTCAGCTAGTGGGAAGTGAACTTCAAATTCACATTCCAGCTTGCCTGCAGATTCATGGGATGGTATCCTGCCATAAAGGGTCTCACAGAATCGACCTGGACTTCTGCTGGACATTGAGAATCCAGCTCCTGGAAGGTACTTGGTATTATTTTATTCAGGAAAAGTCTCCAACATTTTGATTTAAAGAAAAATTCATGAGATTAAATTAATTCCTTGTTGCATGTAGTGGCGGTAGAAGGTAACTTCTGGTTTTGCCTGTGACATAACTTATCAGATAGGTAATGATCACTGACTGTACATCAGAGTGACACAGACATATTTAATTCAGGTTCATTGTGGACCAGGTGCTTGGGTCTGATGAAAACTTTGCTGGCACAGGCCAACAATAGGGAAAAAAACAGAATGACTCAACCATATTTCCCGGCTGCAGAGCAGCTGCAGGTCAGTGTGACCCCAGCAAAAGTGTCATTCTGGCAAGTCAGCCAAGGATTACTAAGGACAATGCACTTAAACCTGAGTCAAAGCGTGACTGAGCAGCAGGAGATAAGAATCAAGACTACTTTCTTTCTCCCCCTTGTCTTTCCTTTTTGTCTCTTCCAAACTATGTCCAAGGCATCCATCTTCTCTGAACTGCACTAACCTTCATTTTTCTTTGTTACTATTGAAATCCCTTACAATTGCTCTATTTTGTTTCCCATGAATTCTTACAATTCTATGTAGAATTAATCCAGTTATTTCAGCATTTTTGCCTCTTTCATTTGTCCCAATTATGTTAATGACTATGAACATTCCAGCACTAAAAAAAGATACTTCTGAAGTGCTTCAGACAGTCTGGCACAGGAATCCCTGGAGGTAGTTTTAGATGCTGCAGATTTGGGTTTACATTTTCCTGCCATGGTGCAGCACTAAGGAAAATAAAATCCCAGCTGGCACAGACAATGCTGTTAGAGAACTGAAATTACCCTGTACTCTCTCAGGTAATGCCATGGCTGTATCTGACAATGACTGTTAAATTCAGGATCACTTTATATTTATTTATTTCACAAAAAAAAAAGAGAGAGATGAGGACTGTATTCTATCTTAATTACAAACCAAAGGAGTCACAGCCTTATATATGTCACTGCTTTGTTTTTCATCCAGTCCTATTCTATATCCAGTTCTAGGAGACCATTTAATAGTGCCACACTACCTGCACTGACCACATTTACGTTGTGTCATCATGCTTTACTGAGTGTAGAACCAGAAATGCAGAACACTGCATTCCACATATAAGTGTACTTATTTAGAAAGGTATTTTAAGTGTCTTTAATCAGGAAGTTAAAAAATAAATAAGTGGCTATTTATACTGCTTAGAATAATCCTTATTTAACTGCTAAGAGTAAATCTTTGAAGTCATTGTCTAACAGGTTTACTCATTATTTACTAGGTCTCTGTTAAGATTATCCTGATTGCTAATACTCAGACCATCACCTGCAGGATAGAATGGCTGGAACAGTTCAATGACAGGCAATGAACTGTCAGATACCACCTTCAAGAGAATTACAAGTCAGGAGAATGCGACCAGCAGCAGCAGCACAAAAAAAATACTATCATGTAAGACAACATGCTAAATAGCAGGGAGCCAGCAATAAAGAAGTGAAGTGACCAAGAACAAGGCTGGAACCATTAGTCAGAAATTCCTGCTCAAAACATGAGAGAAACCTCTCACTCACACACTTGATATTTCCAGAGCGAGCAACTGTTCAGGAGCACTCTTGATTTTGAATGGAAGGCAACTGGGAGGCAGACCACAGATGGACTAGGTCAAGTCAAGCTATAAGCCCAGCTACATTCTGCTGAAAACTCTGCAAACTCCTTATTGAAATAAGTGGCTCTGTGCCAGTTTGCAGCAGCTGAAGGCCTGTCTCTGCCGTTTTATACATCTTGAACATTAAGATCAAACCAGATTTTATTGTATGTCAAGACAACAGCATTGACAAATAATGTAATGAATTTAGTTCACATTCAGAGAGGAATAAGGGTATGAAATCAATCTTTCATCTGACAACTGGTCAGCCAGAGAAAATTACTAGCAAACCATTCAGCAGAAATGGTAACAATCATCAAAAATGTTTTAGTCAGCTCCAATGGAACTAAGAAACAGAACTGAACATGGATTAGTTAATTTACTAGTGACATTCAGATTCTGCCATCTGTGTCTGATTCATATAATCCACTCCATGGCATACAGACTAACTTAGCCTGAAAATCTGGGTCTTTCTGTTGCAGTCACCTTCTATAGAGTTGGGGAGTTTTTGTTTTGTTTTAACATTTCATTCCAAGGAACACTGATCACTTTTAGGTTTCCTCATAAATATGAAACCTGAATCACATTCACCAGAGTTTACTGAAATCAGTGAATGTTTTAGTAAATACATGCAGATTTATGTCTTTTAATGGAACAGTAAAAAAGTTGTCTGTTTTCTTCAGTTCCATGTACCTTAAAGAGTTATAGGCCAAAATATAAAGACTAGGATACTCTTTCCTTCAGGTAACAGTTTATCCAAATCCTAGACGTGAAACTTCAGAAACTCCTCCTTATTTTCGTTTGTAAAAAAGTTACTCTTGGGATAATGCAGAGCTGAAAAAAAGTCCAAGCCAAAATAAACTACATATATTTTACACAAAAAAAGTATGTGTTGTACTATGACATATCAAACTACAGATCCAGTACTGTTTCCCATTTCCATCCATTCCCTTCACATTAACAAAAATAACGGGTGCATTTTACAAAGTAGCTTGAATGCCAGCAGAGGGCAGACAGTATTATCAAACCAAGGAAAGGAAAGGAAAGGAAATTGCAAAGCCAAATATCCTCCCCTTAAGATGTTCTAAGTGGAGTCCCATTAAGTCTAAGCCAATTGCAGTTTTGGGTATTATTGCTTAGGAATCACAACTTTATACCGCAAAATGTTTGTTCTATTACTCATACAATAATGCATCACATTTCTAAAAAAATTCTGGATCAATGGTCAATAAAGACCATCAAAAGGATGCAAAGGTGTATAATCAAGATTTTATCTTTCTTTAGTAAATTCTAGGTAATTAAAATTTCATAACATATCACATTTTTTTCTGAGTTTATATCTAATGCAGAACTCTCTACAGTGAAATATTTGCCAGTGGCAATCTCTTTCATACAATATTAGCATATCCAATTCTTCCCTTGTGGGATGTTTCCGAATATAATATTAATTCACCATTAGGTAATGTACTCATTTTAGCAATCTCCTGTGTTCTCATTAATTAAAAACCTGGTACAATCACTTGTAGTCTACTCCATTTTCCTTTGCTTGCTTTGTTTTGGCTTTTTTCTTTTTTTTCCCCCTCCCTTATCTCCAGAGTGGTGCCTTTATCAATGCCTGCTCCATATTCAATAGTTACTTTCATACACGGGTCCAACACCTTCAGGCAACATGGTCCTTTTGGTCCTTTTCAATTCAATAAAGTGTAACTGTAATATTTATATTAATATAAATGTAATTTAACAATAACTTTGCTATAGAACTAGTTTTATTTTCTTCTTCTTCATAATCCAAACTTTGAAACCTATTTCAATTTCCTTTTTTTTTCTCCTCAGAACTGATAATAAAATTTCTACAAAATTACATTCCCACTGAAATTCTCAGGTGAGTTGTACAAATAATGACCTGCTCACCTCCCCATTATATAGGTAATTTTGAACTGTTACTTAAACTTCCAAACATTTTTTGATTGAGGAAATTAAATAATCCAGTATCTGGCATGAATCACTGGAAAATCATCCTTCAAAAGGTTTCATGACATTTTTTATCTTTTGAGAGAGAAAAAAAGGGGAGTCACTATAATGGGAGTTAATGGAAGTTACAAACATAAAATAGTAGATGAACAAAGATATAAAAAACTGTGTCAGTTTTCTGAGGTTATAAACTGTTATTTGATAGGTACCACTGGCTAGAAGAGAGATTCTGGTAATAAACCTCAAAGTTCTATCACAATTTCCTTTAAAAATGGTCAAGACAATTTGACGCATTTTGCTAAAGGCTTTTTTTTTTCCTGTAAGTTTATGCTAGTGACTCTAATTATTTCCATATTTAATAGCTTGTTTGTAGTCCTTATTTTGCTATATAGTCAATTTTCTCAAGATTTTTAATTGCTAAACTTTACATCAGTAGTTAAAGGACTGAATGTAATATTTTAAATATGAACTTTAATAGAATAAAATAGAATTTTTAGAAAGAAAAGTAGTTATCAGAGAAATGTCTGATTTTTACTCTACCAAGCCAGAATGCAAACTCCTTCAGAGATAGTTTCGTTTGTTAAAATGTTTGTGCTTATTGCAATAGCACTTTTTTTCCTTTCAGGATGCTTCTAAATCCCAGTTCTGGCAAACTAATATCAAACAGTCTGTTTCTATTTATTAGCAAAGGAATCTTGAGCTTTACATATATATGATGCACAGGTAGACAGGTCATCCCATGTTTCAGAGAAAAAACATGGCCAAGCAAAACTTACAGAGGAAGGCAAAGAAAAATATGCTGGCAAAGTTGATTTACCAGCTGAAAGAAAAAACAAGGTGAGAGACCAGATAAGCAGCAAATAGAGAGTGAAAGAAAACAAAGGAATGTGGGCACTGTGAAAATAGTTAAGCCTGGAAATCCTAATGTGCAGAGTCTGTATGCTTCTAATAAAGCAGATGAGGCTCTAGAAGAGAAGAAAAGGAAATGTGAGCAGGTTAAAGGGAGAGCAGGAACATGTAGGGTGAGAGGCCCGCAAAAAAATCAAATTCAACTTGAAAAATTCCAAGCCAGAACATCTCAGGGAAATTAATGCAAAACCCAGGCATCCAACAACCAGATTAAAACCAGGGAAGCAGTAATAGCAGCATGTCCTTCAGAGGAATTGTGAGCAACACGCTAGTCATGAGTTTGCAATGTAATTATGACAGAAGGGGGACATAAATTTCAAGTTACAAACACAGGCAGCTAATCACAAAGTAGAGAGAAAGCAGCTCCTTATCTCTATGGTTTTGCTACAACTGTATCTGGAGTATTTCATTAATTAAGAGTACCTTATGGCCATGTATATATATATATACACATGCTGTGAAAGGCAAAATGGGGAAAAGTAAAAAATATATATATATAATAATTACTGGGTTGATTTGGGCTGATTTCTGGGACCAAGGAGAACAGACGAGGAAAGATTGACTAAACACAGTATGGCTTAGGTGCTTAGACATGGCTGGGGGACCTAATGTAACCAGGTACAAACTGACATAAACACTAGAAGCAGAAAGTATAGTCCTTATAAGACCACAGGAGCAGATTCCAGATATCCAAATGTCCTTTTAGAAAACTATTTGAATTGTATGTTATTGTACAGACAGCAACACAATTTTTCTGCTCATAGCCCTCAACCTGGTTCTTATTTCAGCTCCATTAAAAACATTAAACTCTCCCTGATCACCCTTGGCAGGCAATTCTTCCCCACTGTCAGTAATATGGACATAAAAAACAAACAAACAAATAAAACAACAAAAAAACCTCAAAACAAACAAAAACCAGACACACTCCCAAAGCCCCAAACAAACAAAAAACAAACAAAAACAAACAAACAAAAACCACCAAAACAAACAAAAAACTAACAAAAAACCCCAATACTTTTTCAAGGAAAGGAGAAGGTTTAGGGTGGAGGAAGACCATAGACACAAATAGATACAGACAGCCCACTATTTATCCTCATGAACACAGAATCAGGAAGGTATTTGCTCAGCCCCCTCAAGCAGCGTCCTGCAGGAGGTGGTCCCACACCCCTCTGCAAGGCCCTCTCAGCTTCAAGCGGACATGTCTCTGGGAGTTTGAAAGAAGTATTATTTTCCTGGGATTCAGTTTCGCATAAGGAGCTGCTGCAGGTTGCCTTCCTCTGGCTCCCTGGGACTGAACGTGCCTCCACTGTAGCTGCAGCACAGGGAGGTGAAGAGGTGCTGAAGCAGCTTTGGCACAGCCATGGCTGCTACCATGGTGGTGTGGGCATCATCAGCTCAGCTTGCACTAGTCCACTGAATGGGTCTCCTGTAGACCGTATGGGAGATGGAAGTGGGTCACTGGAGAGAAGGTAACTTGAAAAGCAAGACTGTGATTTACTGTATTGTCTAATGAGCGCAGAAGTAGAGACAGCCTCAGGAAAAAAAACAAAAACAAACAAAAAAAACACCCCACAACCCTGTGCCCCCCTCAAAACCAAATACCACCAGTTTTCCAATAGAGACCAGAATCTTCTGAAGCTCACTTGTCATACAGGCTTTGCTTACCTCCACAGTTTAAAACAAATGCTTTATATTTAGCTCTTCAAGTTACATAGTCATTACATGCCCCTTAAAATGTTTGACATCTGAGGGTCAGAACTGCTAAATTCCCTCAGCAGATCTGCTGTTGGGGGTTGCAAACAGTGTTTCTCCATTAAAAGGAAAGAAAAAAAAAATAAAATCCATATCTATGGCTGAACAACCACACACCATATCATCAATACCATGTCCCTGAGCAGCAGAGAGTGACTGACATATTTTGGAATTTTAATGAAACCCAACAGGGAATATCTGATAGGTAAAACATCTGGAAATCAAAAATCCGTGGAGTTGGGCAGTGCCCAAGTGAAGACTGCTTCAATTTTCATTTTTGTCACACTTTATGTATTTTTAAGCACATTTTTACCTTTAAAGTTAGTTCTGCCAAGCCTGCTGTCTGTGCAGTTTGGTTATTACCCATTCCCAGCTGATGTTATCAAGCTGACCTGTGGTGAGGCAGGGCTGTCAGAGTAAGTGGATTCCAATGTACAGTAGTTGAAATAATAAATGATAGGGGCTGTACACCAGAGAAAACTGTGATTATATCATCACTCCTGCGCCCATTAAGCTCAGCAATTTCTCGCTATTTGAAAAACTGAGATGTCATTTCTGCAACATGTAAGTGTTTTATTGAATGTAATAAAATCCACCATTTTAACAGTGATTGCTTCTCAGGACCTGCTCACAGGACTGTTATCTAAATAAACATTTCAGGAGGTTACTTACCTTTATCAGACTTTTAATTCATAATGTGAAGCTATACTGTTCTGGAAATGACAAGCACTCACAGACTCATTTCTTTCAACATTTGCCAAGGACCACAATATTGGGATTTATATCAGGGTAGTGTCAAAAGCCCAGGAAGTGTCCAGGCTGTTGAATCTCTCACTTCCAAAAATCTTGCAAGGACTGGCTTTGAGAATTAACACCCTCTCTCCCACACGCTCCTTCCACTCTTCAGAAGCACAGAAAACTGTACTGTTAGCACTTCTACTCTTCTGCAACTCGACAGTTAACTGAATTGTCTGACCCTTAGATAGGTTTGCACTTCATTCAAAGATGTTTTTTGAAAGCTTTCTATTTTTTGTGTGCTAGTTCTTCCTCCAGGAATTCCTGAAACAGATGATTAAATGTAAAACTGAATTTCATCATGTATTTGTACAGAATATGCCACCCAGTCATGGTAGAACTTTATAGGGAACTGACAGGAGGCTCCCCAAGGATTTCACTGGACTTTGTATCGGATCCTGAGAAAGTCCAAACCCCTCTGCTCCTTCTTCCTCTTCTTCTTCTTCTTCTTCCTCCTCCTCCTCTTCTTCTTCTTTGTGTTCTTCTTCTTCATGTTCTTCTTCTTCACCTTCGCCAACTTCCACTTCTAGTTTTGTGTCAGCTGAGTCATGAAAAGAGAACTCAACCCACGTGAAGTGAGGGAACCCAGGGTCAGCACCCAGGGAAGAGATCTTCGTACATAAATACTCCTGGGGAGAAAATATAAAGCAACTCTCCCACCCAGAGGCTCTTAATGAAACTAGATGGAAAGTACTGTTTCTAATTGTTGAAATGTGTGCTCAAGAACCATCTGAATGCTCACATATGAGCTATGACTGTGAATTAACTGGAAATCTGACTCAATGAAATTGAAAAAAAAAAAAGAAAAAGAAAATAAAAATACACATCAGGAAGCAAATTTAAATCAGTCCTACAAAGAAACAGATGATACAAATGCTATACAACAGAACAGAACCAAAGGATGCATGCATACAGACTGCAGATGCAAAATACGCTTACATCTTTTTAAAGCCAGTTAAATAGATGACGAAAGTAATTCAATCCATGCTTGTAATTTACAAGGAAAGGATGCCTATAAAAATGTTTGTGAGTGTTTGTGGGAAGGCAGATTTGCAAGCAGCATCTCTGTGGCAGCACTAGTTTTTTTATCTGAGAATAAGAGATAGTAAAACAGGCTTGAGCAATTTTAGATTTGAATCAAGATTTAGAGCTAAGACACTATTTGCTAGTTGAGACTTCACTATCCCAAATATATCCACAAGGGAAGATTGTAGATTGTAAAAGCAGACTAAAAAATAGTTTATTCTCTTTCTTTATAATGGTATTGACTTCAGCAGAGTTTGTTCTAATTTATTCACTTAGTGAGAAAGCAGAAGCAAGCAACTTCTAGTTAGTTGCTGAAGACTCATGTTTTTCACAAAAAAAAAGGTGAAATGTGTCTATTACTTCAGATTAATTTTATTCTGATCTGTTAATCTTTGTTGGATTATGGAATTCTTTGTCTATGTTCTTTTGTATTTACCTGTAACTGTCAGACCGAGCACCAAAGTGCCACTTGTTCTAAAAAACCTGATATTTCAAGGAAATATTTTTTCATCTTGCTAAGTCTCTGCTTTCCATGAGTTTTTCTGTGCTGAACACTATAATATGTTACTCATTCTAGGCTGCATGGAGAAAAGAAACCCCAAACTTTTTCCCTTTCTGTTTTCTTGAGCTAATCTGGTAGGACAGAAAAAGATAGAAAGGTTACATCAGCAACCAGATGATCCTCTCTTGTCTCTGTTATTTGCTGTTGGTTTTCCAGCTGAGTCTACAAGCAAAAAAGTTCACAGTGCTGTTCTCAGCCCACATCTCCAGGTTATGCCAGAATATGCAGCCTACACAGTCATCATGGCATATAGGAGGTCTTCCACTTCCTTTGTACTCTTTTTGTGTCAGGATCTGGTTTGGATTTTTAATCTCGTGAAATGTTAGTACAAAGATTCCAATGTAAATCTCCCCCAGTCAGTATCCAGGAGATTCTGGTGCTCTAAAAATGCTGAAGCGCTGAGAAAACCATGGTGTACAAAGCATCCTAAGATACCCAGTGACACTCTTGAGGTGGAGCAAGGTCCATACTTCTTTGCTCTTTGTTCCATTTTTTCAGTCTCCCTACTTACAGTTCCCTAAATAGTTGCATATATTCTAAAAGCTGAAGTACCTTATTTTTGGATTTTACTGCCAGATATAACAATTCTGAAGACCATGTTTTATAAAAAAATGAGATAAACAGCTTCAAGGTATAGCAGATTTAATCCTTCCTAAGGCCTGATTTAGGATAAAATATACACTGAGACATAAAGACAAGTAGTAGTGAAGTCTGTATGATGAAATTTGCAATGACTCATTCCTCTAGTAAAATACTCCCCTACAAGTCCTTATACACATGATATTCTACTTCTTTAAGTCAATAATTTGTAGCAATAGAAAGTTAGAGAATGCCACATTTATGTGGGATGAAGATAATCTGGATCTAAAATGAAAGATATAACTCATAATAAGTGACACGTATTACATCGCATTTAAGTTTTTTTCTTCCCTCTTCAGCTACCCAAAAATTATTACCATGCTATTACTGCCTTTTTCTGAAGAGAAATCCCACTTCCTCCCCCTCTCCTGCCTTCTCCTCCTCCCTCGGCTTTCAAGTTAACATATTTAGAAATGCTTAAAATTTATCTTACCATTTATAAACACGCTTGATTATGAAGAGCACTGGAAGCAATGGTACCAAAGTATGGCACACCTATTCTATCGCTAAGGCCTCACGCATGCACGCAGAGACCACAACAAATGATACTGTTCCTCTTCCCATACTGGACAGTCTGTTTGGTCCTAGCACAACGACTCCATGTGCTCTAAACTTCAAGGGAGAACCATTGCATTGTACCTTTATGTCCATGGTGTATGCTTTGGCAAAGGAATCCTGTCACAGGGAAAGGGAACACCTCAGCTCAAGTCCTGCAAGCTCTTAGCACCAATGTGGACATTACTCTCAGAAACCTCAGTAGCTTAATAATTTAAGCATTTCACCTTCCAGAATATTAGCCATGCAAGAACATCAGGTTTATTGAAAAATTCAGTAGGATATATGACAATGAGGAAAATGGATTCCCAGATAGACTTCGAACAGAAATTTGGTTATGCTTTGCAGAAGAAATACCCAGAGTTAGACATAATCCTAAACAGACCTGGATCTCCTTCTTCACCACTTGAAAAACGTGGTTTGGCCTAGGGCAGAGCTCTATGGAAGCCCACAAAGCCATGCCTCTGCCTGGGGACGCTTTCTCCGTGACTTAATTTGGCTTTCTCTGCCCCACTGTTAAGTAGGATTCTCTGATTGTGACCTTGCTTATCTTTAAGCAGTTCCTTGCGTTGTTGTCCCAAGGTCGTAGTTGGTATTAACACCTCTTCCCCTTCCTCTGGCTCTTCTGTTGCCCTCACTCTGCCTGCTGTCTTCTGTACTATTTGGAAGAAGCTGAGTCCTCCTACAATATTATCAGGCTTTCATCTTCCCAAGGCAAAGGTCTAGCCACCCTATTCTTGTTCCTAGCTATTTATAGAGAGACACATCAATAATACCCCTGTGTCCTTCATACCAGCGATACAGAGTGAGCCCCTGTATAAGAAGATAAATGCTTTGTGAAATCAAACCACAGCCTTCAGATTTTGGAGACCAGTGTCCGAAGCTATCACTCCAGAGTTCTCATTGTATTTTCCAACCTTAATTTTCACTTTACTTTGGGTTTGAGGAGAATACCTGCTTTTAAATGTGGCTTTTATGTTCAGAAAACAGCACCCTTTAACTGCACTGAGTAGGCAGAAGGACCAAAACCCAGAGAGACTAATCCTCAGCTAATGGAAGATGTCATATCTCCATGAATCAATTTGCTGAGGTGACAACCTTCCTGTTGTTTTTGGTGAAAACCACAATACCATGTCTAAGAGTTTCTCAGAGCTGAGGTACTGAGGCTGTTATATATGGAAATGAAGCACACCATTGATGAAGGCATTTTAAAGCTAGTATTTGAGTCCTTCAGTCCTTGGCCATCTGAAATAGTTTTTCCTTGTGAGTTTGAGGATATAAGCTTCAAGAAGCAAATGAACAGACCGCGGATGTCAATGAAAATTCCTTCCTAAAGCCTTTTCTGGACTGATTCTGTTTTCTGAAATAATTCTAGAGTGACATCTTCTGTGAAGTAAACTGCAGACTCGTAAAACAAATAAGCATAACAAAACCCTTTATTTCCCCTTTTTTAACCTAGTGTCAATGTTATTGAAATATCCATAGAGATTTCTGCCTTCTAATGGCAGAGATCCTGAAATGCAGCATGAGAAGGGCTAGTTAAGGACCACATAAACCTGGCAGCAAAAAATACAAATAATAGGCCATATTCAGAAGGGTTGTGAGTTCTTGCAAGACACTGTCTTGCTGTTCCTCACAGAGCTGTATCTTATCAACTTAAGAGTTTTTTTCTAGGCTCTGTAAACTTACCTGCAGCAAGCATAATCTTCAATAAATTAAGTGACTTATGTATGTTAGAACCGGCTTAATGTGTATGTCGAAGCTTTAGAAGAATATGGCAAGATAATCAGTTAATGGGAGTCTATTCAAAGGTGTAAATTAAGATAACTAACCTTAGTTACTCTGTGCAGCTTCTGGACAGGTAAGCTACTATGTAGATTCAATTTCACACAAGTATGGATAAATAGATATCAGTAGATCTAAGTGAATCAAATTCTGTAAGAATGTAATTTTTTATAAAAATGCCAGAGTATAACTCATACATAACCTCTGCCTTTGTCTCTGAATGTTTTTAAACAAGTTATTCATAAACTAATAACTAGTGTTTGTTGATTCTTCACTTGTTCTTGTATCTTTTTGTGAGACTTTAAAAAAAATCAGACGCTGGTTCCTCTATGTGGAAAAAGTGGGGAGAGCTGCTATTTGGGCAGGTGGGACACGCAACCACATGGTCACTCTTCCATTGCATGGCACACAGCAGGAAAGATGGAAGAGGATACAGTGTCCTGAGCCACCTAATATAGCTGCCTCACAAAAGCATATTTGATACAAACACATCAGATGCAGAAGCCAGACACTGCATTGCTGATGACCAACAGTATGAAGATAAACCTCTACTGTACATAAGAAACAACACACTATAATGAATTAAGATCATCTCTGTCTGTCATGTCAAGGAAGGAATTTGGGTTGACATGAGTTACTTCTGCCTATGATACCTGTAGGCTCTGTCTTCCCCATCTATCAAATTTACGGCTCAGACTTTATCTGCTCACAGTCTCCCATCTTCAAATTTAGAGCTGTGTTAGGTGAATACATCTCAGTCCAAGACAATTCCTGATGGCAGGAACGTGATGCTGTCCCTCTATTTTGCATGAGGGATGACTGTCTTAATTTGGGGCTTAGAAAGAGAATAGCAATTCATACATCAGTTGTCTTGAATGAAAGCATCCTGGGAGAAATTCTGGAAAGGGCTATGAGCTGAGGAATCCTTGGCCTTTCCACAGGCTTCTCAGGAGATGGGCAGAAGTCAAAGAACTCTTCTTTTTTGCTGCCCAGGGCAGTACACAGTACTGCTGTGCTGGGTCAAAAGAGGGACAGTGCCCGTGGGTAGCCAGCAGCACATACATGGAGAAGAGATTAAGAACAAGGTATGAGTGAAATCACTGTTCCCTTAACATTCTTTACCAGCTGTCAAGGATTTCTTAACGCAGGTTATCAACTTCTCTTTCAGCACTTTCCCCCTGCGGGCAAAATTACTCCAATCCAAGGAACACCGAAATGCTCACACAACACGTAGACTGCCCAAGAATGCCTGCGATGTAACTTTTGAGTCAGGAAATTTCTTCTCCCTGCTTTCCCTAAATGCTGACTCATCAAACCAACACTTTATAAGATGGAAAGGTTTAAGATTTTTTTAAATTGTTATGCTTCACTCTCTAGAAATATACTTTAGAAATTATAAAAATATTTCCCAGGGGTAGGTGAGGGAGGGGAGGGAGATTGTTTTCTGCTTTAAAACAAAGATTTGTGGGTTATTTTGGTATTATTGTTTTATTAAGCTGCATACCACAACTGTTTTTGATATTAAAAGGTTAAATTAAGTATTTTGATGGACAAACAACACATTTCTTTTGAAATTTCATTTGATGAATGTGGGTTTTTTTAATTAACTCTTTGTCTTCGTATAAACCAAAACGATTTATTTTATCTGTGAAAAAATTTTCACGATTTTTTCTTTCTTCTGCAGCTATGATAAAGCTGCAGCTTATATGCATCTTTGCATAATAGCTCCTTCCCATGTGTTTTTCCTCTCTGTCCTAAAGCCAAGCATTATCCCTATCATATAGGTGNAAAAAAAAAAAAGTCTGTTTCAAGCTTTCAAAGCTAAAAGTGGGTAATTTAGTCATGAAGGGCATCAGTTTACTTACCTTACCTAAAAATAAGCCTGGTCTAAGCAAGTTTTTTAGGCTCTTTCTTTAGTTAATGGAAAATAAATATCAGCTGTGCAGGGTGTTGTTTCAAGAACAGTGTCTAAGATAGATGGGATTAATTATCTTGAAGACTTGCTTACAGGCTGACTATAGAGCAAGCCAGGTAACTAGCTCAGACTAGATGAACATCTTTTAGATATCTGAAGTTATATGAGGTTAATGCCTCCTCTCCTTCCCAGTGAAATTCATGAAAACACACAGGATTTATTAGCAGTGTTTAAGTTAAGTCTTTTTAAACCCCAAAAGAATTTTAGATTTTTTTTTCCTTATGTGTTTAATTATATTTGTTCCTCACTAGTGAAATAAGCTTTTTTTTTCCTAAATGATTTTATTTTATTGTTTGAACTCAAGATCATCAAACAAACGTGGTTGTCACACTATCACAGTACTACATGGGCAAAAAAAGAGGAGAATATTGTTGTCCCCACTTTACAGAAGACAGCAGGGCATACAGAGATTAAATGATGCTCCAGGTCTTCCAAACTTCACAGAAATTATCAATAGAAATACTAGATTGATGGCAAGGTCTTATTAGAAGCAGAAACTAAAATTAAATAGTAGCCCAGAAGATATCCCCCCAGACACCTATATAAAGATCCATAACTGAAGAGTTCAGGGACTCTTTTTTCAGTACTGCTTGGTTTTGGGTTGTGATAAGTGTACCAAATACTCTTGTTAAACATATTTATGTAGCAGATTATGTCAAAACAACAAGTAACATAATTCTTAATAAATGCAGACCTGTTTTTCTCCTTTTCTCTGAGCTCATAAACATAACAGGGAAAAAACAACAATCTCTAATAGAGAAATCAAGCATCTGTAATGTAGAGCCAAGTCAAAAGTAGCAGAAATAATGTATCACATGCTACGTTCATCTTCCATGTCTAAGCTGTCAACATTTCAGTCTCTGTTCTTTGAAAAGAAGCATAAGAACTGTCGTATAATAGTCAAGGGATGCTAACAATGAATGAACTATAATTTAAATAAAAATAAGAGTTGTGAAACTCATGTTGCAGCTGTCTGATCTCCACTTAAATTTTGTTTTTTATGTCAGGCAATAATATTTCATTCGGAAACTCCAAAACAGATATGAATGATAAAATTCAACCTGCCTTGCGTTTAGACCTCTGGCAAGAAACCTGGACTGAGCAAGTACATGGCAGGCTGCCCCAAATGACTGACACAAAGCAAAGTGCTAGATTTAGCAAGTCTTCATTTGACAGCTGACCCAGCATAACAGCACCTCAGTGGGCTGACAGTCTTTTTTATATCTCTGCTCTCTTGATTGTAACATCACATCCCATTCAGCACTCCAAACCCATAGCTATTTACAGACACCCCTCAAGCCTAGGCAGACAGCTAAAAGAGAATATCACCGTCTCGTTGTTATTAGTCGTCAAAGTTCTGAAACATTGTCATCTTGTGGTGGGTTGAGGACATAACAAGAGAAATAGCCGCTTCTCCAGGCTATTTCTCTGACCCTGGAACCAACCAGGTTGCCTGGGGAGATTCTGGGTGCAAGGCACACGTGTGAATTGATGCAGAGAAGCTTCCTTAGTGCCATGGTGTGGACAAACTGGGACAAACTAAATTACAGCAGGTTTACAGGGCAAGATCAGATTTTTAACTTGTAGTTCTGTGTTTTGTATTCCCAGTGTAGCAATACTCATTAAATTCAAAGCAATTCAGCCATTAGACCCACTCACTTTTTCACCAAGCTGAGGAATTACCAGCAGTTTGCATATTTATACCTGCTGCCTGGCTACATACATAAGTAACCAATAAAAATTAGACCTGACAGAAGCCAAAAGGTGAACTGTAGCAACCTGATGCTAATAACTGCTGTACCACCCTATCACCTTTTTTGCATGTTTTTAGGAGAGCTCCTATAGGAAAAGCATTAACATCTCTGTTTTGTAGTGTCACATATTTCCTCTAGAGCACCTGAAGGACATGCTAAACTCAGCACAGTTCTTCACAGAGATTACAATATATGCACTCATTATCCAAGAGAACAGTGTGTCACCTTACCTTGAGTCATCAATGAGTCAGAGTTTTAGCTCTTCAAGACTCAGTGTCATAACTTTCTACCCAAAGCTCCTGAATCATACAGAGGAAAAAGAAAGGAGAGCTACAAAAAAACCTCTCACTTTACATAAACACCTATAGACATGCCCAAGCTAAGGGCATATCTGTCGGGGTGGATGTAGACACATCTGAGCCCATAGAGAAGAAAATATTCGAACAGGCAGCTATGCAGGTCTTAGGGTAAAGATCTGGATTCAGCAAATTTGAAGGCCCATGTAAACATATCACTGGATGCCCTTGCTGCCTAAGAGAACCCAGGCTCCAGCAGCATGTGTGTCTGCCTTCTCCCAGCCCCAGCTCTTTGCTTACATATTTGTACTAGAAAACAGAGCTTATACAAGTCCCCAAGCTCTTTCATATGAAATCAAATGAGTTACTAACACTAGAAGTTATATGAGAGCATCACATCTGGCTTAAAAGAGGCACTTGCAGGTTTACTGTTTCCTGAAGAGTCAAGCCCAAGGCCATCTGTCTCACCCTGTGATGTAAAAGGTAGAATTACCATTTTCATATGTCCCCTGATGGTGGACTGTGAATGGAAGTCTCATGGAAGCTAGCTATAGTCTCATGATATGTATAAAATGAAGTTCCTCATTCTGACTGAAAGCAAAAAACAAGATCCACCACCACAAATGCAGGTCAAACCAACAGCTGAGCAATGTCAGTAGGGAGAGGTTCAGTAGAGAATGAAAGCAAATGGATGTAGCTGTTTTTTTTCCAGTGGAGATATATTCAGGCATGTATAAGCATAAACAGAGACACACAGAAATATCACAGACACAGAGCACAGCAGAAAGTCAAATGCGGCTAGTTGTTGTTTGACCCTGACCTGAAAGAAAGCCAGGAGAGCTTTGTGAGGGGAATGTAGGCTGGAAAACAAAATAGTCTTTGCTGAAGGCTAGGACAGCAAAAGGGAGGGATGCACCACATTTAGGCTCATGTATGAAGGCTCCTAACCCGACTGTGGGGAGCACAGGGCCACAGTTCTGCACTGTCCAGCCTCAGACCTGGAGTACCCAGGATCGCTCAGCCACACAACACTGACCCCGATTAGACAGGTAGGCAAAGCTGGTTTATGCCACTCGCAGGAGAGGAGAAAGTACCTGACTGCGAATAATGCTAGAACTGAGCAGCTAGATAATATCTGAGCTGGCATAAAATCTAGTGCATAATTGCCTGCCACAAAAATCCCTTGAGCACACCGGAGCAGTCAGGGTTACTTTGCACCAGTTCAGTGCCGCACCATATGGCTAGGACATATTAAGTCCTACGTTACGTTTTCTAAAACCATATTTTCCATTCCTTGCAGCCACAGCCTGAGGAATAAAAGAGCAGGGAAAACACTGCAAAGATAGCAGCCAGCTGAGAGGCAACATTAAAGCAGAAGTATGCTTCAAATCCCATCCCTCCACGTGATTTATTGAATATAAATAGAGAAGCAGGAACAGAACCAAGGTGCCTCAAGCATTCCTGTATCATGTTTATTATCTGGCATGATGCACATTTATTTATTCCACATAAAACAGCAGCTTTAACACAGAGAATGAGAACATCTTCAGTCTGCCCACAGTAGTTAATCCCAGGTTCAGATCACTTCAGAAAGATGAGGAAAGTTAAATCCTTCCCACCATAACCATGAAGTCTGAGTTATAATTAGCAGGTGAATGATTAAAACAGGAATGAGACAGAGACAGAGAGAGGCATGTCAGCACTGCCAGAGATGTTCCATGTGAAGCCAAATACAACAAGCAGCACTAGAGTACGCTTACAAATCAGTCACAAAGACAGACAATTTATGAATCTAGCTCAGACCTTTAGGCATTTAGGGAGCTTCACAATGACAGCATTCAGCCCTTATGCCCTTTAGGTATCACCAACGTGAGGCAGCAGTAAAACAAGACTACAAATGCAAATTTTTTACTTAACTATTAAAAGCACCAGTGAAGTGGGTCATCAGCTCCAGCTGCTTTGGGATTATAAGAACGCAACGTCTAGACAATAGTGCATGGCATACAGCCACTGCCTGCTCCAGCCTCAGAGAGGACCAGCATTTCCCTTTTAACAGTGCAAAACTGCACTGTGAATTCTTTGCTATCATGGCTATCTTTTAGCATTGAGGTAGTGTGTTTGGGTATGAGAAGGCAGATATTTAATACCATGCCAGATAAATCTCTAGTGTAAGGTCTGTCAAGACCAATAAAGTTTCACTATGAAGAATTTCAATCTACTATTATAATTCAAGGAGGTTCAAGACTAAGGAAAAATAAAGGAGAATGTCTTCACTGCTTAAAGGATGGCCTTAGTGTTATTTTCCCAAAGCCATTCCTTAATATATATATATATTTTTTAATACCCATGAGAGTCACACTCCTATAAATGCTGCCTCATATATTTTAAAACATAAAAGGTGACCGGCCCCTACTTAAATGAATGAAAACAGTGTTCTTTTCTAATCACATTTTAAAGGATATCACTAATCAGCAATTTTTGAATGAGGAATGGTAGCCAGCTAATCCATATCCTGTGACACCTTCACCTTCCCATTTACCTTCTCACTGCCACTGTTCACATGGTTATTGAGCCAATCAGATGCTGAAGTGTTGGATTGGCATTAATTCAAGCTATGTAAGCATTTTTACGCAGACCAAGGAAAAACACCTAAACAGTACCAAAGCAAAGAGCAGATGTCTGCAGTTTATTTTCTTTGATTGAATTTCAATAGAATTTACATGAGGTCCTCTTCATATTCAAGTTATTGCATTAGGGAGTCTGGGATTATGGTGGAGAATGACAGATGCTTGAGAAATTTGTCTAGCATTTGCAGAGGACACACTTGCAGATCCGAGCAGAAAAAACAGTGGAGTTCACTCCTCCAGGACTGGAAAGGACACAGTAGATTCCTTTTGTCTTAGGTTCAGATTTGACAGTCTTCTCAGGTAGCTCATCTGAGGCAGCACATTCCATTTCTGTGTTAAGTTGAGGTTCTTTAAGGTCTTTAGCCTTTGAACTGTCTTTGCAAAGTCTCTTTGAGGGTTAATATTTTGGCGTATCTTGGAGGTGAATTGTAATGTCATTTACTTTAATCAATTTTGTTGAACAGCTGTCACCCACTGCAGTCACAGAGTCCTGAAGGAATTAGGACACAAGCTTTGCTTTGCCTCCCTGACTCTTCTTGCACTACTTTCCCAAGGCATTAGAGGAGATAAAACCTTACTGTCTTCACTGATCTCCAACACTGGAAGGAAGGCTGAGAGTTCAGGATTATATGGATGATCCTGTCATTCCTCTTAAGAACCATGCTACCTATAGTAAAGGAAGCGTTCTTCCTTGGAGAATGAGCTGATACTGCAGTATTGAAAGATGGCTGCTATCCTGGTTGCTCCAGCAAATAGTGAAGTAGACTTGGTGTCTGGAGTCTTTCAAAGGCGGCATGTCAAATGATATCTTACTTTCCAGGTTAAAAGTTAAGCACATAAGTGTAAACTGAGGAAGAGCCAAGAGATGCTACCTTTAAAGCAGGGAAAATGCCATCTGTTAGCTGTGCTCAGCCTCTCCAGGAGGCAGTGGTTTCTGGCTCATGCTGAATTCTGAGTCTCATGGGACACAGAAACTGGAAAGTGTCAGTATCTCCTCTGTGCTATGGCCCTGCTCTGTGCAATTCAGAGTCTGACACCCTGCAGTACCAATTCATGACAGAGACAACCTCCATAGCTGACAGACGTGCACTTCTACAGCCTGATCTTTAAGAGAGGGGTGTGCAGGACAGGGACGCTTCCCAGTGCAAATCCAGTATGAACCAAAGGAACCAAGAACACTGGCATACAAGCACTGTGTATTCCCATAGTGTGCTGCTCTCCACAACTGTAGAACACAGAAGGTGACCCTCCTCAGCAGGCAGGCATTATGGTCAATCTATTCTCCTGTTAAATGGGCAATTTCGGAAGATCCGGTCTTTATTTTGTCTCTGGCCAGAGTACTTCCTGTGTGGTATATTAGAGTACCAGTCCCAGAAGAACCAATACTTTTCATTTTACTGTGGAAAAAGACACAGAATAGGTGCGGTTTCACAGTTACTCCACAGATAATACACGACAGCAGACTGCAGGCCCTGTTGGAGCTCCTTCTTCAGCCTGGTGCTGCCAGGAAGAGGAAAGGTTGCACTGCCACACTGCTGTCTGAACCTGCAGGGCAACTTGCACCCTTCTTCTCCAAACCATCACGTTCTGCTCCTGATGAACATTCTTTAAACAGTGAAGAAAGGCCAGTACTTCTGGAAACCCATAAGAATGACTTGGGACACAACAATAAACCTGGCTGAGATGGTGTGGTCAAAACCATTTTCTAGAGGAGTGGTCAAGGTCACCCAAAGGGAAACGCAGCACTTGCAGGTAGCCTTTTACCTCACCAGCTTCCACACTCTCTGTCTTTCTGCCTCTTTCAGTTGGCCTGATCTTTTGCAGCTACATCTGTCATTTCCTATCATTAAATATAGAGGGGAATGGGTGCCTTTGAGAGCAAGGGCAAAAAAAAAAAGAAAAGTAACAGGCCATTTTGTTTGTTCAGAGCCCAGAACAACTTTCATTTACTCTGGCAGTAGCAGGCTCCCTAAAAACACATACTAATTCAGGTTAAAGAAAAAGAGTAATTCATCAACTTTTCCATTAAATCTTGCTTACCATCTGTCCAGACCATTATAATTCAAATGTTTTCCCCTCTTAATCTCAGATAGAGCTTTTATGCTCAAGTACCTGTTCAGGGAAGAGCTTTTATTTCGTGAATATATGTATTCATGTGTATATGAACATATGAATATGAAAATACAGAAGCATCATCCTAAGCTCATCACAGACTGTGCATATTAGTCATCATGCTTCTCCTCTTTAGTCATGAGTGGTCATTAAAAAAGCTTTTTAGCAGAATATTTAAGCTTATTAAAAACTGTGTTATAATATATTTCCTACTGACTAATCTGCAGGTATCCTGATATAGCTGTAATCAAGAAATTCACAGCTGCAGTACACCACTAAGAGAGAATGTGTGCGTTGGAGACTGGACTCTCTAGACCAGGAGCGTCAAACCCATTTTCACTGGGGGCCACATCAGCCTCACAGTTGCCTTCAAAGGGCCAAATGTAATTTTAGGACTGTATAAATGTAGGTGTAGTTACATTTATACAGTCCTAAAATTACATTCCTCTCTTTGAAGGCAACCGCAAAGCTGATGTGGCCCTTGGTGAAAAAGAGTTTGAAACCACTACTCTATGCTGTCACCAAAAGACTAGTCCCTTCCCCAGAAGCTTCATTCTAGTCAAAAGCAGTGATGAGTGGGAGAAAGGAAGCATCGTTAAGAACAGCGTGCATATGGTGAAGAGCAATACAAAGAAAAGGACTTGCTCAAGATGACACAGGACAACAGGGACAAAGCTGGTAATTGAACCCAAATGTCCTGAAACGCAGCCCAGTTGCCTTAATAGAAACTTTTTCCATTTTATTCTGTCTTTAATTCTTTTCACTTCACTTAGATATTATGGTGATAGCTGCCTTACAGAAACCTAAAATGAATGGAAAGCAGGTGTCAAGAATTTATTGGACACAAAAGTAAGTAAAACAGACCAGGTTTTCACTTTCTCCAGGGTGTATACTGAGTTGTCTGCTATGTTCATCAGAAGAAAACCACACTACTTTGATAGCTTCCCTAGCCCTTTTATATAGATGATTTCTGTAATTGATAGTGTTATTGTGAAAAGCAGCCTGCTGCTGAATTAAAGATTAAACCAAAACTAAACCCTTAGTCAGTGTGAACCTATGTATTATTCAAGGATCCTGTTTATTACAAAGGTAATTCTACATTTTAATGCCCATAAAGATTAAAAATAAACTAGTCAAAGCAGTGAGCTTACTGTAAATTATATTTCCAGAAGAGCCAAGTCTGAATTGTCATTACCAGAATAGTCTACCTCAATCATTTTGAAAAAGGTTGTGTTATAAAACAGGACGATCTGTAAACGTTTTCTACAGCTCAATTTCACCTAATATTTTTCTTCGTAAATTCAAGAGTTGGTGACACATACATGTTCCCACACTTTCTTCATTAATGGGTGAGATTTTTTCTTTTTCAACACACAGTCCAGCTGAAGTCAAGCACCCAAGTAGGACAGCAGAGACAGGAAAGAAACAAGCAGCCTCACAAACCCACAAAAAGATTTCTGTCTGTTGTGTGCAAAGCACTAGCCTTAAAGCACAGCTCATTGTCCTGGCAGCAGGCAGGAAAATTTATCTGACTGCTATCCACTGGTGTTCCCAGCAAGTGCAGTATTAAAGGCTTCACTGACCTGGAAGAGAGGAAAACCAGGCTCTGGCCACAGACCAGTGGGGCTGTGTGACCTTCTGTCCTGCACCTGGTTCCTCTGACTAAACACGGATACCTACATGTAAGCTAGTCTCTGCAAACTTAATTGAGAGCAAATGAACTCATCCAAACTAAATGTCTCAAGTATGGCAACAAAAACCCACCCTGAAATTGCTTCTCTCTGTCCATTAAGCAAAAGAGGACTCTTTTGGCAGTAATACAAATCAGGGCACAATCTCTTCTTCAGGCTTCTACAGCAAGTAGTGTGCTTGTTAGTTATGTGTCACTTCCACTGTACAAATAAGTACAGTAAAGGAAGACGTGGGCCTATTAGAGCAGGTCTGGAGGACGGCCACAGAGAAAATCTGAGGGATGGAACACCTCTCCTACGAAGAAGGGCTGAGAGAGCTGGGATTTTTCAGACTGAAGAAGAGAAGGCTCCAGGGAGACCTTATTGTGGCTTTTCAATACTTAAAGGAGGCTTGTAAGAAAAATAGAGAGATATTTTTTTTTACCGAGGCCTTTAGTGACAGGACAAGGGGCAACTATTTTAAGCTGAGAAAGGATAGAACTAGATTAGATATAAGGAAGAAATTATTTACAATGAGGGTGGTGAGACATTGAAACTAGTTGCACAGAGAAGTTGTGGATGCCATATCATTGGAAGTGTTCAAGGTCAGGTTGAACAGAGCTTTGAGCAACCTAATTCATTGGAGTTGTCCCTTCCCATGGCAAGGTGGGTGGAAATAGATGATCTTTAATGATCCCTTCCAATTCAAACCATTCTATGATTACTAAAAAAAGAGTAATGTCTTCAAAATATCATAAATTCAATCAAAAGTCGTGGTCAAGACAACAGTCCCTTGAGGCCTGGGTTTGTGATCTTTCAACCCAATACGTCTGCCTTCATGAGCTCCTCTCTTTGCTATGTAAATATGCAGCATTACTGCAGCATGTGGGACAGCTATTCATAGCATGACTTTCTTGCATTATTTTGGTTGCTATATATTCACGTCTGATTGCCTTGCAACCCTGGTTTTGTTTACACTTCTCTGGTATTGATTTTATCAGTTGTGCATAAGTACTTAAAGGCTATTTTAGTACAAGGCCATTTAAAGCCTTTCAAGCCAATCAGTGCCATTGAGAAGTCACAATTTACAGGCATACAGGAGACACGACAATTTTGCCATCTGGATCTGAAGCAATAAGTGGAAACAAGAACATTTTACCTTAATTTAAATAAGGACTAACCCCTGACACACCAACAATTATTTATAAATATTGGTCATCTCCTATAAATGTGTTGTCTGTGTTTCAGAGATCCAGAAATACAGCTGTGACACCTTCCCTCTGAGGACGGAATATAGTCCTGATCCACGCTCTGAGTTTGAAGCCAGCTGCCCTACAAGCGTTGCTTGGAGCTCACAAAGCAGAAAAGTGTGGACCAAAAAACCTTGCAAACACACTGCTTAAGGAAAAGGTGGATTCAAACCCCAGTCTTGTCCTCTCTTGAAACTGTAAGAACTCATACAGCCTCAGAGTAACGTTGAATAAAATGCTGTGGCCAACATACCTGTTCACCAACAAAAGACCATCAAAACTATTTGAGATTTATTTTGAAGACATGGTATATTTCAGTGGGGGAAAATATTTGTTAAAGGTCAAAACATTTTGTCTGCCATTTTAAAAGCAAAATAATTTTTGGTTCAGAATGACAGTTGCCCCAACGTTTACCTTTATTGTTTTTTTAATCTCTCAAATTAACTCAAATGAAATATTTTAAAACTGATTTTTTTTTAACAGGATGAGCAACCTCCCCCCTAAAGAAATCATTTCAGGTCGATGTGAGTAGAATTTCTTTCAGCCAGTGAACTGAAAAATCAATTACTCTGACAGCCACTGCTGTGAGCAACTCAAGGGCAATGTGAAACCAGTAGACAAATTGGGAAAGAAGAACTGACTGATTCTGCCATAATATTTTTCAATATAGTGCTACCCATCTTTTCAACAGGTTCCCTGTTAAAGTTTCCAACTGAGCCACATTTCTTGCTCAAATCTTGCCCAGGTGTTTAAAAAAAAAAAAAAATGACAACAACATCACAAAAAAAACCACCACCAAGGAAAATAAAAGCAGCAGAGTTCTATTTCTGCAGCTGAAAGCTGAGATGGGTATAAACACATTCTCACAACTTATTTGAATTAAAAGCCATTTTGAGAACCATCATATTAATGTCCCCTTTAATGCCAGGGGAGGAGGGAAAGTAAAATACGCTTCATAGGGTCATGACACAAATGCTAAAATAGTAATTCATTTCTCATTTCAGAAACTTTATTTCTATTCTTTGCTTACTCTGAAAAAAATACTACATATTTATCCATGTTTAAATACTTCTTCAGATGCTTAACTTTCTACCTCTTCTTTTTCCATCTCAGTTACTGTAACTGGCTTAGGAAGCATTTTGAGGATATAATGCAGAGCCTCAAGACACTTGATGTGTGATTGTACTTACCTATGTCACTACAGAAAAAGAGAAGTTTTGTTAACTTGTGAGTTCTCCCTACACCAACACAAAACAAATCTAGTTCTTTCGATAAAAATGTGTCAAAATATAAGTGGGATACCAATTATGTTAATTGATGAGATCTACAGTTTTCTCCTCTTCCTGGACACAAGGTCAAATGAAAGAAATAAAAAGTCCCATCAAACTCAAGATCCAATCTCTCACACAACAGGCCACCTAGTTCTGTGTGCACCAATATATCCTGTTATCAAAACCATTTTGATACTTAGGGAAAAAAAATCTATTTCTAATTTCATCTATCAGTTTCCCATTATTTCCCTGTTTCTCTACAGTAAAAGTTACGTTGGTTTGAGTGTAGGTGCAGTAGCCTGAGAGAGTAAAGATCTGTGCTTTGAAAGTGGTAGGATCACGTGAAGTTTGCCATCCTGGCCATGGGGCATAAATGTATGATTAACATCATGTTTGACCACCTATGACTTCCTTGCGTGGATGATTTCACAAATAGCTTAACATCCTGTGGCAAGATTTTTAAGTAGTCTTCTTCCATAATCCTGCTAAAGATGAAAATAATTTCACACTGTAATGCCAAGATTAAGTGACCCAGTTCTCGCATGGGAACGGAATTTTCTTAGTGCCAACAATACTTACAGTTTCCAGGTCTGAAATAATATTTTATTCCAATTAAAAAAAAATCTAAGGCCATTGAACAACCTTTATGGAAGACTAAAAGGAAAGAGAGAATAAATTAATTTTCATTTAATTGAGAATCAATGCCTTTTTGCCTTTAAGCAACACTACTTAAAAGTCAGTCTATTGCCCAAAAGTAATGTGCTTTTTATTGTTTGGCATAACTCCAAGGCTTGCTATAACTACAAATAACCAGAAAAAAACCTGAAAAACTATTTCTGGTTCTTTCTAGTTTGTTTACTTCTGCATTTGCATGCACTCTATCTTCAGTTTCATTATTTTCCATGTTTCTGTGACTTTTTCACACTGCAATAGCAGAATGAAAATCATGATTGCAAAGCCCCGAGAATTTGCAGAGCAATCACAGAGTAGGGATGTGATCTGATACTACTTTTAACACTTTTTTTTTTAAATAAATGAATATATTTTAAGTTGATAGGGTCCCTTTAAATCTTTCTATTCTGATAATCTGTATTTCTGATTATCTTATGCATAAATACCAGCTTGGATTTTTCAAAGCAAAACCTCATTTTCTTATTTTCTGCAAAGCTTTGCAAAATACATTTTTTGGATTTTCCCACTGATATTGAGATGAGGATTTATATGACATTTCTAAGTTCTGAGACTTACTTGATTTTCTTCTTCAAACACCTTAGGTACTTTTTCTCCTTTTAACCATTCTCTTTTGTGGCCCAGTTCAGCAAAAGCATTTAGGTACAGCCTTAATCCATGGTCAAGTACATAAACATGGTAAGTTAATATGAATGCATACCCTAAAGCTAACACCAAAATGTGTGAACATTCTATCTCCTCTTGACTTCAAAAGACCAGTAGTCCAGGTATTTTCAGAAAGGCAATATATTTCATTTAATAAAAAAGGAGATATTTATATTTCCTGACCTTTCAAATACTGTAAAAGCCAAAACTGTTTCCATCTAACTATTAGTGGTTTTGACAACAAAGTCTTTTTCATTCTGTTTGATAGAGAGAGCTCCATATTGAAAACTGTAAAACTCAAAGGTACCACCTAATGTACTTGGACTGACCTTCCTTAGCAGTCAGATTTGGCTCAGAATTTTCCAACAGAGTACTTCTCTGCTGGAAAACTCTGTTTCATGGCTGAAATACGCTGCTTTTGGAAGTCTCCTCCTCCCCTCCCTGCCCCAGCAGGACACAGACCTTTGCTGTGCCCACAGGACCATGATGAGGAGTGAGTAGAAGAGGAGGAGTGAGAAGTGCCTGCCAAGCGTGGTGATGGTGAGCAGGGCCATGCGATAAGATTAACAAACATTTTGGGAAGCAGCAATATTTCTAACAGCCAGCTGGACTGGACCACCTGCAGCATTTCTCTGGTTTCAACGAAGCAGCACTTTATGGTGTTCCTTTCCTCATTCTTTTTTCCTTACTTTGTCAGAATCACTCAAAACATACTCCACACTAAATTTTCATCTGCAAGTTTGACCCTAGTGTTCTTCAGTTTCTACTGAAATTGTTCCCTTACAAAAGGAAAGCCATCAGCATTTGTTCACTGTAGATGAAATTTAGCAAAGCTTCGCTCTTAAAAGTAACTTACTTGTGCCTCAGCAATCTATGTACAATGATAAAACGTGTACTTTTGTAAGGCACATTTGTAAATTTAAAAACTTTTTCAGGTCACAGCAATTTTTCTTTTGATTTCTATTAGAATCTCTGCTTGTTTTTTTTTCTGACCTTTAGAAATGGGATATCACCATGGCTTACAGTATCCTGAATTGATGGGTGAGGATGGCATTCCCATTTTATGACAGGCAATTAGATGCTTGTGTTTCAGGATCCTTGGGCAAATCGCTGTTGTCATCTACAGAACATTTTTGTGAAGTACATTTGTATGTCTCACTGAATAGTGGCTAATAGAGTTAAACATGGCATGGCATTTTGAAACATTGCAAGCTCAGAACTTTTCATAATTAATAATACAGGAAAAAAGGAAGCAGGATGCTTTATGGCAGTGTGCATTTACTGTATTTCTATTTTTTGTGTTAACTGCATTTTTGTTACATTAGCATGAAAATCATGCAACTAATGGGTTTTAGTGCATTTTAAGAAGCACTAACAATGATCTTTCAGAAAACCCAGAATATAAATTCCTCAATCCATTGTCAAAAATAACATTATATGGTTTATATTTTTAAATGTGATGTTGTAAAGATATCTTGATTTCTTTTCGAGCCCTGTAGCACTGTATAAAAGAGTCTGTACTGTTGAAATTACCTGGCAATTTTTGATGTTCCATGATCATTGTTCTTGCAGTACAGCTGGAAATTCAGAAATTCAGCAGCCAGAATACAGTTAGCCATGCTTAAATCATGAGCAGCAGTTCTAGGAATATACGCCTAGTTCTGCTAACTCAGTCTTGCCTTCATCTCCATGATAAATAGATTTCCCTATGTACAGCCTCACAATTAACTTGATGGTAAAGTATCCATTGGACTCTTCCATCACCTCTCCAGTGATGGAGGATTATTTCTTGATCTGCCTTGAAGCGAAGCTATAAGTTTTCCAGCCTGGTCTGTGAGTCTGGCTGGTAATGAGATTACTGCTTCTTTTCTAGATATGCATGATTAATTTTAGATCAATAAGGTTCAGTTTGCAATACATTACATTGTTCAGTTTAAAATGCATTTCTTGCACTGCAAGTTGCCTCGTTATTTTTGTAAAAAAAAATCAAAAAGTCATTATGTGCTATTTTATTTAAACCTACTGTATGCTAATATGAAAAACCAGATTGGCAGTAAAATTAATTTTCTTTAGGAGCAAAGATGATGGGAATCTTACAAAATCCACCTGGTAGTGAAACCAATTTTTAATAAAAATAATTTGTATCTTCTATAAATATAGAATTCTTACTAAACTGGGTTAAGAAATTACTTTCTTC
Organism: Pampusana beccarii; assembly: GCA_013399365.1. Taxonomy (NCBI): domain Eukaryota; kingdom Metazoa; phylum Chordata; class Aves; order Columbiformes; family Columbidae; genus Pampusana; species Pampusana beccarii. Next base: position 242,415 of record VWYH01004049.1, on the reverse strand, counting down.
TGGGGGAAAAAAAAAAGAGAGAATGATTATTTCAACTTTTAGTTTAAAATATGCCACCCAATATCATGGCATAAAACCAAATAATTTGAATTAGATTTAAAGTGCTTTGCTTTTTAAAGAATATTAAATTTAACTGAAAAATAAAAGTAGACTTGAAAGCATTTGAGCAGTTCTTTGGATTTTAATAAAGTGAAAACATGCATTATTAAGTCACTGAGACTGGTCCAGGGCTTATAATTAACCGTTGCTGTACTTGTTGAAGAGGGGTCCATGTGCAGAGTGGAAGTGCTAATGACCTTCTCAAAAAACTTGTTTTGAGTCATAATACTTTGAAAAATAATCAACTTCTTAGTACTTTTGCCCCTATGTGATCCCAATTACAGAAGCAGCAATGTGCATGTACTTTACTCAGGCATTCAAAGATTTACAGTCTGGTTTAGCAGCTCAATCCAAAGGTTCTACCCTGACAAACTCTCTGCCTGGATACCTCCAAATGACTACACAGGAGCTGCCACACCTGCAGTGATCTGCCTACCCAGAAAGAACAAATTCATTGGCATTTGATTCATTCAACAGAAGCTTTGTCTCATTCAGGATTTCCCTAAGCTTCCAGTGTAAAGGGGAGCTGCATGATATGTGCTGTTATCTTTTTCTGACCTTTCCTATTTTTGGCCGATGCCAGCATTGGGATGCTGAGCTAGACAGACACTTTGTCTAACCCTGGACAGCTGTTTTTACAGTGATCAAGACCTAGGCTCTGCTACATACAGTGTCCTGAAACTTAGGCTCAAGACTTAGTCTAACTTAACTGTGAACTTAAGTTGGACTTAAGTATGAAATGTAAGATAGCCTTGAGCACAAGTCTTATGAGAAACAGTTGAGGGAACTGGGGCTGTTCAGCCTGGAGAAAAGGAGGCTGAGGGGAAACCTTCTCGCTGTCTACAACTACCTGAAAGGAGGCTGTAGCATGGAGGGTGTTGGTCTCTTCTGCCAAGTAGCAAGTGATAGGACGACAGTTGTCTTAGGACAACAAGAGTTGTCCTATCGCTATCAAGTTGTGCCAGGGGAGGTTTAGATTGGATATTAGGAAAAAATTCTTCACGGAAAGGGTTGTCAGGCATTGGAACAGGCTGCCCAGGGAAGTGGTGGAGTCACCATCCCTGGAGGTGTTTAAAAGGCATTTAGACGAGTTTCTTAGGGACATGGTTTAGTGCTAGAGTTAGGTTAGGTTATGGTTGGACCCGATGATCCTGAGGGTCTTTTCTAACCAAAACGATTCTACAATTCTTTGTTTCCCCAAAGTGTTTGCAGAAGCGAGTCTCCTCCTACATAAAGCGAATATGCTAAAGAACTCACCAGTGCATAGTCAGAATAGCTGAGACACACATGAGCATGACTACTGAGGATCAAATTATGGAACTTCATTAAAATTTCCATACAGAAGAACCCTAGCACCAGCCTGCTATTTCTCTCATACACTGTACAGTTTGAAACAGGGACTGAACAAAGAAGTTCTATTCTCTACCTCATAAAATAGTTTATTCCATCCACACTTCATCCTCAGAGACCAGGGAAAAAAAAGAAACAAAACAAAAAACAAAAAACAAACAAACAAACAATCAAAAAAACCAAAACAAACAAACAAACAAACAAAACCCCAACCACCACAAAACAGACAAAACAAACCAACCAACCAAACCAAACCAGAAACAAAACACAAAAAAGCCTCACAACTAGAAAAGTTTAGAAAAAGTCTTCTGACCAGCCACATTGAAGGCAGAAAAAATGTTATAGCCCAAGAGTGTTAAAGCTGAACTTCTGAAAAGCATCTTTAAAAGACTTCTGAAGCTTTCTTAGCTTCTGAGCTAAACAGCCATCTAAGTAGGTTTCTGAAAGGCTTCTTTAACAGCAAACTGAAAACTTCCCTATCGCCTGTGCAGCTGTCTGTCTCTCTTCTGTGCCCTAACCCTGCTAAAATTTGCAGCTGTCTTTCATGAACAACGGAGTTGCTTTAATGCTGCAATGCCATAAGAAGACATGCCTATTTTAGGTAATCTAGATCCATCGATCTGTCCAAAACTCGTATATCGTTCTATAGTCAGTAGTTTATTTTGTAACACTAACAGGCAACAAAATAATGCAGTGAAATATTTTAGTGTGAGGAGTCTAATTCCATATAGGTTAATAAAGTCTGACTGATTCATCATGGCACATTCTTTATCCACAGTAATTTACTAGGTTGATGTGTGAAACCTCATTGTAGTCAGTTGAAATTTATGTGCTGGGCAGTCCTTAGCT
>VWYH01004049.1:183554-240110 GCA_013399365.1 Pampusana beccarii | reverse complement strand
TTAGTTTTTTTTTTTTTTTTTTTTAACCACAAAGGACATTTCCTCTCCCCACAGCAAATAGACGATAACCAGGAGTTGTAAGAACTGCATGATTTCTGTGTTTTCTAGTAAAAAAAGCAAGACACAGATTAATGTTGATCTTTTTGCAATGCAGTTCCGGGAAGACCTTTTAAATTTCTGGATTTAAAAGTGATGCAAATTCTGCTGAAAGCACTGTAATGGTTAAAATATTTTGGGAATTAAAACACATTTGGACACAGATTTGAATGGTTATATATATATATATGCACATAAGTAGAAACACCTACCTAGGACAATTTTTAAAACAATTTAAGTTAAACCACTGTAACTTATGTGCTAAGACAAGCCCCACTAGTCTGGATATTGGAATAGTGCACTAGGTAATGGAAATTTATCAGAAATTATCACAGAACACTGCAAATGAAAATATTATTAATTAACTGCATGAGAAAACAGCATCATAAAACACTTGAGGATGTTTTCAGAAAACTTCATTACTGATGGTAAAGGCTGAAATCTTAAGAAAAAAGTTATCTCCTCTCTCCCGTCATCAAAACGTCTCTGGTTTTAGCAACACAATGCGAGGCTCATCTATGTGCAAAACACTGTCTCCCTGGAAACCGCTAGAATGTGCCATTTCATCTGATCCCAAAATGAGAGATAAGAAACAAAAAGTGTGAAATCCTTTGCTGTGGAGGTTAGCATTTTATTAACAAACACCTGCAGTTTGATGTTTAGCAGTACCTGAAACATATGATTTTCTAATTGCTGCAAAAGGCATTCAATCTCCTTTACAGTTGCACCTGTCATGGCAGAGGTCCTTCCTTTCACTGTTAATTTCCTGCCTGTTTAGCAGATCATAGCCTCAAAACAAAATTATAAATATCTGCTTTGCATAATTTCCTAATTAACCCACTCTCTGCTTCACTAAAAATTACATTAACACTTTCCTGGAAGCAAACTTAACGTATTTATTCAACACCACTATTGGGACTTTATCAATGTAATTGTTATGTATATTGTAGGCATAGATCTAGAAGTGCTTAAAACAAAGTCACACTAATAATTTTAATTAGGAACACTTCTTTAACCAAAGCTGTAGAAAAGGAACATTGATTCAGTAGCAAAACAGCCATTGTGCATCAAAGCAATAATTATTTTCTGTTAAAGCTGCTCTGGATTCTCTGACTAAAAATTAAGACTTATTGTGCAGCTCCTCTGTCTCCACAGAAATAATTCTCTAGATCCAAACTAGAATTTCTGGTCACAATCAAAGAGAGACAGGGTGAGAGAGCGAGCTGTGAGGCAGCAGTAGTCATGTTGTATGTCAGCAGTAGTCAGGTTGATGTCATTCATTACACAGCTGTTCCCACGCTACATGACCTAGATTCATACAGAGCAGTGGTAGAGGCTGAAGCTAAAGTGTCCTTAGATTTCTTGAATAAATCAATGTGTGGAGAGAAAAAAGCAAAGTGAACACCAAGCTCCTGGCTATCATGGGTTGAATGACTTTGCTTTCTCTCACGTGGTACCAAAACAATGATGGGAAAATGTCTTTGATAACACTGACCACAGCTGCACCAATGATGGCAGTTTGTCCATCCATCATCATGTAAACCTTTGAATCTGAATCTGCTCCACAAAAATGTTGTAGCAGTCAATGGATGGTGAGACATAAAAAGATACATAATATTAACTACTCTAGAGATAAAACAAACCATTGAATCTTATGGATTTAACATTATAAAACCCCCTAAAGTGGAATGTTTCAATCTTGAACTGTCCATGCTTTAATATCTCCATCTGTAATACAAGAATGTCATGAACACTTTTTGTGGCGTGTTTGAAAATCAGTTCACTTACAGTTAAAAATCCTCAATCCATACAGAAATTAATGTCTGTTTCTCTAGAGGACAGCCTGAATTACATGTCATACAGAGGGCATGGACTAAGCTAAGTAGTGAGGGTAAAATGGAATGGTGAATCCCTATTTGTTTAGACATCACTTACACTGTGATGAGCAGGGACCCTTTAAAACAAAAAAAAAGTATGTGATCATGAAATTAAAGAATTATCTTTATTACAATGCAGTCTTTAATATAATGATCATACAATACTAATGCTACAAAATAAATTAATACTTCATCTCAGTATTTCACAACTTTCATAAGGTAAGTTTGCAGTTCCTTCTGTGTGTAATTATAAATATAATGGAGACAATACCCTCTTTTGAATCTTGATAGGAACACTTTCATAATGCAGCTCTCAAGATGAGGTTAGCTGTACAAAAGTAAGGGAGAAAAGTGATCAAAAGTGAACCAAAATTAAAAGCCTGACTAGACCATTCCTTGGAAGAGTAACATATTTGTTAGATTTTGCTTCCTAATGTATTAGTAAAATCCTTTACAGAAACAATAGCCAGGAAAGATAGTGATATTGTTATAAGAATGAGGGACAGTCATCAACAAAGAGAAATCCAAACAATTATAAAAACATTAGGTCCTAATTCTGAAACAGCCAACATTATTTTAAATTCTTCAATGGAAGAATACGGTCTTCACTGGAAGAATACGGTCTCTCCTGGTCATTCTCAGACTGACAACTTTAAAATTAGGTGTTTACTATACATGCTATCTTGCCTTCTCCTGTAGTCTTTAATATTTAGATAAATGACCTGCCTTTTTAGCTGCTTTGGACCTTTTTGTTACCTTTGCAGTGGAATTAATCTTTAGTTCTGCATCTTAAAACTACTGTCATTATTAGGCACTAGAGAGAACACTGAAGTGGCTAGTCTGACCAAATATTGACTATTGACGGATTAAAATGCATACAAAAAATTCTTTACATTCCTAGGAGATATCAGAAATCAGAATTTTGTTTCTAAAAAGGATGGTCCAGATGATCTTTTGAGGTCCCTTCCAACCTAGACTGTTCTCCGAGTCTATGAAAAACAAGATCTATCAGGGCAGGGTATACTCCTATGAGAGTTTTTTGTGGGGTTTAGTGGGTTTTGTTTGTTTGTTTGTTTGTGGTTTTGTTTGTTGTTTGCTTGGGGGTTTCTTTGTTTTTGTTTGTTTTATTTTTTTGTTGTTGTTGTTATTGCCTTTTTTGTTTTATTAGAGCATATCATCATGGGTAAAATTTTGATAAATCATAACTCCCTTATACAGCTACTAAAAAAGATGTTGAGGAGATAAATAAGGATTTTATGTTCTAAGTAAACAAGCAAAACAAAAGTGAGTAGTTCATCTATTAGCCAAGGGGACAAGAGTACACATGAATCAGAATCTGAAAAAACAAAAAGCAGGATTCATAGCAAGTATGTGACCAGTAATGTCAGGGTCTCTAGCAGCCCATGAGGATGCCTAAAAACATAGCTGAAAACTCATGCTTATTAGCATGAGGATATTGTTTGTTGATTTTTGATTGTCTGGTGTTTCTGCCTAGGAAGAACTAAGAGTAACCTGGAAGTATTAGCAAATTTCTTTGCTGACCCTACTTCAGAAAACCATGTTAGTTATCTTATACCATATGATGTCATGCTCAGCATACAAACTACAGAAAAGTTAGCTGGGGTATCGCTGTTCAGGGACGGGTTGAGCACTGATCAATGTGTGGTGAACAATATACTGTGCATCACTTATTTTGTATATTCTATTATTATTATTATTGGTTTTGCTATTATTATTTTCTCTTCTTTTGCTGTCCTATTAAATTGTCTTTATATCAACCTGTGAGTTTTATTTTTTTTCAGTTTTCTCCCCTTTTCCACGGGGGGTTAGAGGGAGAAGTGAGTGTGTGGTGCTTAGTTGACAGCTGGGGTTAAACCATGACAAGTTTTTCTGTGGAAGCACCACAAAGAAAATTATATAGGGAGCTGTAATTCTACCAAGAAACACATTCTCCCTCCACCTGGATTTTAAAATATGTGAGAAGTGTAGTGGTGAGTCCTAGAAGAGCACACGATTTTGAAAGCTATGGATATTTGTATATCTTAAAATTCTAATGCATCTTCACAAAAAATGAAGCTCCTCTGTTCTCTAATTTTGCTGTCTTCCAATTATGTTTTTCTCCTAGAAGATATTCACCTGTAAAACAAAATCTATTAGAAACCTGACCCATTGCCATTTGCAATAGGATTGAGATTAAGATTCTTCACTTTTTTCTTTTTTTCCGTGGTAGTTCAGGGTTACCATTGTGTTTCTTCACATGCTAGCTCATATAACCACAACTGTCAGAAGAATAAAGCTTAGAAAATGCTAGTTTACTCTCACAATTTCTGTTCTCACCACTGAAATCTACTTTGCCAGTCAGATTTTAACAGCGAAACAAGGAGTGGAATAGGCATTTGTGGCTCTAGTGCTGCCTCAATAGGACTCAGAGATGTGCAGAAAGGTTTGAATATAGAAGAGCTGTGCACCACTGCCTTACACTATTGACTGAACTACGAGTAAAGAATTCATTTTCCCTGGACACTTTATTCTGATATTTGGGATTTAAACCAGTGCTTTGGCTATAACAGCTTCACGATATTTTCTCCATGTGCAGCCTATTTGTTGTGATGGTTTTCTCAATTGAGTCCCTTTTGTCTATTACTACACACTCCCTCAATGCTTCCTTTGCGCAAGTAGTGTTCCTCCCACACAGGTTTTCAGGACTGCTTGCTGGTGCCAAAGGTCTGATTTCTAGCTTATGTCAAGATTTCCTAAGAACACAATCTTTTTACCCTGCATAAAATGTCAGATAGAAGCTGGCAGAACTTGGTAACAAATTTAATGCTGTTTTCTAGAGGAACAGATGATGCTCTAACTTCTACATTTCACATAGCTTTTTATGAATTCAGACTTCACTTTTGGCAACATGGCTTGTCATTAAGTCTTTACAGGGGTATGGTTCTATTTCTGTGAATCAGGCTTACAGCCTAACAGAAGCTTTCTGTTAGCCTGCTTCTTGTTGATAACAAGTTTTCTGTGATCTGAAGAAGAAATGGTGTGCATTCATGAGGTTAACCAGGAGCCTACCTGACATTTTGTACAATAGTTTGAGATTTGAGTTGAAAGGGGAAAAGAAAGTTAGGAAAGCTGGTTTCCAATGGAAATGTCCCTCCCTATGCTTTAGGAGTAATCTGGAAACTGACAAGCTAAGCTAAGCATTGCTATCAGATGTTCTGCCAAACAAATTATATCAGTTTATGTCTGTTTACCTTCATTTCCATATGGTACCTCCTCCGCTCTTCCAGAAATGCCTATATAGTGTGCAAAATGCCATCCCAGGAAAACCTTTAATGCCACCAGGGCTTGCTTTCTGCAATGTTCTGCATGGTATGAAGGGGAGAAGGATGAGCCAGTGTTGTTGACAACAACAGGATTGCTACAGTTATCACAGCTTTCATGGCTCCTACGCAGGGCTTCAAAACACAAGAAAAGGAGTTAGCCTTCTAATGAAGATAAAACAACTCTTGGGTTTTAGAAAAAGGAAAAAACTACTTTTATAGAACTGGTATAGGCCACACTGAATTAATTTGAACAAGAATTTTCACAAAAACCTCTTCTGCTTTGTCATGTACAGAATCTGTTGTCCCAACTGCCAGCAAATGCACCACAATTTAGTTCATTCTCATAGGCGATAGACCTCGAAACACATCAAGGGCTGGGCCAGACTACTACACATATTTAAATTCTGCTTCGGACTTTGTACAACTATGGTTATAGCATGCTCTGAACATCACACACAAGCAAAGAACAAAGAAATTGCCACATCAGCATGTCTAACTAACCACGACATTGATATGGAGAATTATGACATTTATCAGTGAAGAGCAGAATACTGCAGTTGATCGGAATGTTAATAGGCAAACTTTTTTCTTACATACTATCTATAGCAAAGGAAGAGATGTATGCTAAAAATAGTGGCTTAATTGATAAATAGACCACCTCAGCTGGCAATCTGGTATTGTAGATAAAACTATGGAAAGATGGAAAACAAGATTTAGCCTCCTACTTTCTTGTTAATTAGGTCATTACTTGGCCAAATCCTCTTATTTATGTCCACAGCTAAAGGTCATGAAAGCTAACTTCAAGTTCACAATTGCACCCTCAAAATTCAGGAAAGCCTCCAAAAGTAAGGCTCATCTTCCTGAACTAGAAATGCATATCAGAAGTCAAAATTTAAAAACCAAAAAAATTTCCAGATGAGGTAGGAATGAAGAAAAGTGTTTCACTGAGATCTAAGCTCTGTTTAGACCAGTAGAAGTCATGGTGACCCTGTAAATGCCGACAGGCACAAGCAGCTCTGCACTGGTTGCCGAAATAATGCAACATCCAGTTTTGCACCTCCTTCTACAGTTGTTTAGTGCTCAGTCAAAGGGTCATGGATACTTACGGATGCTCTCCAGTCCTTCTGAAACATTCTGACTTTTTGTCAACTCTGGCTCCCTCTTCTGAGGCACATAGAAGCACAAAGCATAGACAGACTCAGCAATGCTCCCCTCCAGCGTAGGAAGACTGGAGGTTTAGGAGGGGAAACTTTCCGCTCCGTACATCTCAGCGCAATTGCATTATAGCTGACATTATTTAGACACACATGTATCCGTTTTATACTTTTTTCTAATACAAAAGTTATCTTAGGTAAAGTGTGTCCTGATTTTGGCTGGGATAGAGCTACTTTTCTTCCTAATAGCTGTCACAGTGCTGTGTTTTGGATTTAGTATGAGAAGACTATGGATAACACACTGATGGTTTGGTTCTTGCTAAGCAATGGTTATACCAAGTCAAGGAGTTTTCAGCAAGGAGGCTGGAGATGCACAAGAAGCTGTGTGGTGGCACAGCCAGGACAGCTGACCCAAATTGGCCAAAGGGATATTCTATACCATATGACATCATGCTCAGTATATAAACTTGGGAAGTCAGCCAGGGGGTAGCAACCGCTGCTCAGGAACTGGCTGAGTATCAGTTGATGAGTGGTGAGCAATTGCATTGTGCATCGCTTATTTTATTTATTATTAGTAGTATTTCCCCTTCATGTTCTATTAAACTGTCTTCACCTCAGCCCGTGATGTTTAACTTTTTTCTGATTATCTCCGCCGTCTCGTTGGCCAGGTGGGGAGCAAGTGAAAGGCTACCTGTAGTGTTCAGATGCCTGCCAGGTTAAACCACAACAAAGTGACAGTGGATCAAGTACCTCTTCATTTTCAATATTTCAGTAAAAAGTATTCTCTTAAAGGAGTAAGACATCTTAGAAATCTGACTTAATACCTTCTCCTACAAGGAAAAGAAACCCACTCAATTCCAAGGAAGTTGAACAAATTACGTTACATGCCCTGGAAAACACAACTGCATCTCATCGCTATCAAATAATCAAAACATCATTTGAATGTATCCAACAAAAAGTGAGATTAAATAAACCTATCAACAAAAAAACCAAAAATACTTTCAACTCTTTTTTATATTTGTGGCCCATGAGCCTCTTCCCTTCACATTTATTTCCACTCTCCTGCTTTTGCCAAGATTGCTCAGGGGCTGGAAGATGTTAAATCTTTTCTCATCCAGACAAGAGAAGCAGGGACTCAAAATGTCATCCTCAAAAGTTCTTGATACTACTGAAAGAATCACTATTAGTATGGATCTTTGCATTAACTTCATAATAACTGTCTGTCCAAGTTTAGTACGGGATTCATTGTTGCTGATATGACAGACACAGTTTGGGGGCACAGAAAGCTGTAGACTGAGATGTTCATACCTATAATGTGCTTCTCTATATATCAACAAAAGATGAAACATCCCTCCCAAGTACTTTGACCTCTTCCAATGAATTATTTCCCGAAAGTCAACTCATTTTGACTCTCTCTTGCCTGAATTCTTCCAGAATCCCCTTTCACTGGTGGCCAGCCAAACAACATTCACATACAGGGAGAAATGTAGAAAAACACAATAACCCATAACACAACATTCTGTTTCAAAAGTCCTGAAACACAGATACAAGCCAGGGCAGTCTGCAGTTCTAGATTCTCAAAACAAATCCAAACAACCAAACCTGGTAAAAAATGAGGTAGGCAGCCTTACAGTTTGAAACTAGCAACCTCTTTCCTACCTCTTCCTTTTTTATTATTATTTATTTTTCATTTAGGAAAGAACACTGTAAAGGCAGCACTGAGATGGATGGCCTGAAGCTTTAATAGTGCTTATTACTTCAGGTTTACACAATAAGGAATTCATACCTAGTGACTTAATAATGTTGATAGCATCATCAATCTTGCCAAAAGAAAGTGGCTAATCTACTTTAGCAGCAAGTTCATTAAAGGTTGAGTCTTTCTTTTTTTTTTTCTCTAGAAGAAGGTGACCAAGATAATGACCTTCCAGAGAGCATTTGCAAACTATTCCTATAAGCAGGCTAATATGGCAATTCACAACTAGGAAGGGAGAGAGGAATGGAAAAATCATAAATTCTTAAGAAAACATTAGAGCACATAGATTAAAAAGGTTATTGCTTAGAAGATTGAAGAGTTTTAAATGAAAGTGGCTGAGGCAGAATAAAATGGATATCCACAAAAAATGAGATTCTAGGAGGAGAGCTAATGATGAAGTACTGAGCTGGCAGGAGGCCAGCATTGTCCAGATTAGTTCAGTTGAGTAGGAGGGATAATGTCAGCTGACACGCCAGCAGCAAGAAAGGCCTAGGAGATGGATGGCAGCTTAAACGCAGGCTGGCCTAGCAGTCAATGGAAAGCTTGTTGCAATGATCAGACTGATTATTCTACCCACCAGGATTTGGAGTACTTCAAAGTAACTACAGAATTCACCTGTTGGGGAAACAGTTGGGAAAGGGCAATATCATCAACTGAAAACGCACGACCGGTGACAGAGCAGACATATCATCAAGAGAGATGACAGGCTGTATCCTCACCAATGTAACACCAGACTTAATACAGGGCAACTTTAATAACCTCTTCAAAATTGACTTCAGATTTACACAGAAGTTATTGAATTCAGAGTATGGCCATATTGGAATTTCATACCAAGTACAAAGGGAAGACTTTTATGAAGAAACTCCATCGCCCTGCAAACAGAAATTGTAGTCAGCATTTGCCAGAATTTCATCCATGGGCTAGATGTTCAGCCAAGGTAAACGGGCACACATCCATGATGCCAGCAGACTCAAGGCCCCTAATGTCTTCCATAGGACAGTGGGAGTATTTGCATAACTGTAGTATCTCCAAAGTAGGTGTTGAAACAGCCTGAAACTCTACTAGGGTAACTGAGTATAAATATTACTTGTTGATCTTCTAGACCAAAACTGGAAATCCTGCCTCGCTGTGCGATCACCACGCTCAGAGGTTTTTATTGCAGGTGGAGCTAGAAGTCTTAGCCAGATGGGATCCTATCAGGCCACGGACTTCAAAAACACGGGGGACCTGATGGTGCCTTGCCAACAGGCTTACAGAGGATAAGACAGGTATTATGAAAAGGACAGTCAGGGTGAAATCTAGACTTGGGTAGAATTTGACTAAATAATTATAAGAAACCCCTGTATGAGATAGAGGAGTCACAGGTATGCTGCCCTTAAAATAGGGACCAGCTCTGGGGTGGGGACAGTGAGTCTAGGAGTAAGAAGGTAAACTGGGGGCTTTGTGGGTTTGAAACTAAATTGAACAGAGGGGGAGGAGTGGCCACGTGCAAAGTGGGATAAGAAATGAGCAGGCAGTGACCAACGCAGGAATCAAGACCTCCAATTCTACACCCAATGGGCATTAGGAAGAGGAACTGCTCTCTGAGCCAGTTCTGTGAAGGAATCTGAACAGGCTAATGGCAAAAAGCTGACACACTTCATCATTCCTATACTTGACTGGAGTGTTTGTAGAATAACTTTCCCAGTAAGCAGGAAAGAATGGCAAGATTATAGGAACTCATAACCAGACAATTACAATCTATAGAATCATTCACATTTTATTTTTCTGTGGATAGCAGTCCGTTTTTACTTTCCACTCACATTCTATAACCAGGGTTAAATGAACATCTGATTAGAGAAGAGTATGATAAACATTTATGCAAATCAACCCTTTTCATGAGTAGATGGTGGACAAGTATGAAAATCGACTGATTTGTTGTCTGTGTTTCTGTTCTCACTCAAGAAACCCAAATTAATCATTTCATCTCTGATATTGTCTTTCTCTCATGTCAAGTGTCAACATGCTAATTTGCGATACTTTTTTTTGTTTATTATCTTAAGGTCAAAAGGACCTGCTGTCCTTTTCTGTCTCACATAACTGCAAGTAAATTCGAATTTTCAGGGTCAGTTTTAAGTCTTGTTCCACTCTGCTATAACTTCACATATGTCACTTACACCAAAGATATATTTCAGGAAACAAATTCTTCCCTGAGAATATATCTGGCTGTTTCTTTAACTTAGGCAACAGAGGAATAAAGACATCCCTTAAATTAAAAGGCTAACATTAAATTCAACATATTCACAACACACCAGATTGGAAGATAACAAACACGTTTTCCCACAGATTTCAGTTAAGTATTTAAGTAATGAAAGTAATTGACAGAATTATTTTTCCAGTTCTCTCTACTTCTTGCATCCTAGCTCTCAACCTCAAACTATTTGTCCCCAACAATATCACTCTTACCAGACTTTAGGAAATATTGTAAACTGGTAAAGCTCTAATCTCATTAAAAGGAATGCGATTTCCATAGGCGGCAGTTATTGTTACAGCATTACAGCTGGATGCAACACAAGCCATCATACAGCAGTCAACAAGTTTGAAACCTTTGGTTCAAGACAAAAAATGAGACATGTAAGTCATTGTCACAATCAACAGGCAACCAGCTGCCTCACTTGGATGCTGCAAGGGGTTAGAGGGGCAATGTAGAAATCAACATAATAGCAGTCAGAAGAAATTTAGGAAGGCTTGTTAAGCATATTTAAAGAAATGAAATGCAAGTGAATGCAAGTGAAACTTTTTTTTTTTTTTTTTTAAATAATGCTGTAAAGGTGCTAAGGGATAAATGGGTTTTTAAAACTTCCTATGCAATCTGTCTGGCATACTATATTCCTCAAGAAGGCCAATCAGATAAAAACTCTGGAGGTAATTGAAGAATCTGTAATTCTATCGAATAAGGATTTCTTTTTAAATTGGCCTGGCAATCATAATGCAGTAGAGGCAATAAATGCATTTAAAGAATAGGTATTAGGTGTTTTACTGAGATGCACTGTTAAAGATTGTAGGCTTCAGTGCAGATAATAGAACAATCTAGATGTACCAGGCCAAAAAAGTCAGACTCTGCTGATTTCGCTTTTCTCTATTCTTGAATGCATGCCCTTGAATAATTACAGCTATGATTACATCCGTGAGATGCTAGTAATCAGCAGTTTTCATGGATTTTATTAGTTTTGGGTTTCTCTGTTACTGTGGCTGGAAAAAAATCTAAATAGAGAACCAACAGACAACCCCTTCAAGTACCTAATATTTTCAAATTGGGCACCTACACTTTCTGGGCCACCTCCAGAATTTACTTCCTGCTGAAATTATTTTGTTGCCAGTACGAGAAGCAATGCAATGTAAAATTCCAAAGAGTCTGTTTATATTTAAGAGTAAAAGGAGACAATTTCTATTCCTGTGAGCTGACTATTGCTCATCTTTTGACTGTTTCCAAACTTTTGTCTAGTTTTCTGGTGTCTACAAATCACTGTCACTTGGATTTACAACGCTGTTCTTCAAATAGAAGTTGCTTGTGATGCTTCAATAAGACCAATGTCAAACACTAGAATTTTACTCCAGTTTCTTATTCTAAGAGTGGAAGACACTTCCATTCCTCAGTGATTTCCACAGGTATTCTGATGGAAAAGTAGGTGAAAGTAGATGTGGTACACCTATTTTACCCAAAAAATAAATTACTTTGGAGACGTCTGATAAGCATTCATTTCTTTCTTTCATTTGGTCTGTCACTTTTGCCATCCAAGCATGATATCACAGTTTGTCAGAAGAGTGTGTCTTATGGCCTAAGTACTGTCATGGAGCATTCAACTAAAATCCACGATTAATTCAGCTCATAAGGAAAGCAGTATAATATTTACTTTTGTTCTCAGAAATTTGAAGAGAAAAAAAAAAGTGTTTCCATTTCCTAATAAGTAGAGTTGGTGCACGGTTGAGAAACATTAAATTAATTCCAGATTCAGTCGACTTTTTACAGGTAAGCACCATGTTACTTGTATGTCAATGAGATTGCAGTGAAATTCCAACCACTGAAACAGCATCCTCTGTTCCTTGGCTTCAGCACCATGGTCTTCAAATACACAGTAATCCTGGTTTGGAGGAGGTCCTGCACCCAAGAGATTTTGTCCCTGTAACACCTTCTTGTTAAAGGGCAATTGTCATGGAAATCAGGCCAAAGGTAGTATATGACTCTTGAGGCATTTTCTCTTCTACGCTATTGTTAGTGATTGTCAGTTCCTGGTGGATTATTTAATCAGCCTGGTTTACACTGATAACCTAGTAGTCAAAGACTGCTCTGGTTTCCTTGGTTATCTAGTCCTCTATCAACAACAGTTTTGTTTAACAGCATGTAAACAAATAGATGGACTAACAACAGGCTAAAGCTGGGAATTGCCATGAAAAATGGTTGTTCAAGCCCAGTGAGGCTCTGATCAGTTCTGAGCAGGAACTCTTTGTTCTGTGTCAGAAACAAGCAGGAGCTCCGACTCACTTCCCTCAGAGGTTCAACTATGCTTTGGCATACAATGGGTGAAGTGAGCCGAAAGACAACCTATTCTGCCTTTTGCTTGAAGAAACAGAAAAAAGGAAAAGAAATTAAGACTCCCATGGTGGGGGGGGTTGTTGTAATTTTGGGGTTTTTTTTTGTTGTTTTGTTTATTTCTGTTTGGTTGGTTTTACGTGGGGTTCTTTGTAGTTTTTGGAGGAGGGGGAGTTTGGGTGTCTTTTTTGTTTTTGTTTTGTTTTGTTTGTTTGTTGTTTTGTTGTTTGTTTGGTGGTGGTCTTTTGGGTTTGGTGGGTTTTTTTCGGTCTGTGACCACAGGAATAACACAGGGAGGTAAGTAAGATTTATTCCTACTGAGGATCTGAACGACTGTTCAGAGAAGCCACATGAAGTAGAGGGTAGCTTAAGTGACTTGCTCAAGGTGAAACAGTGAATAAATGACAGCACTGAGCAGAAAACTGTAGCTCCTGCTCTCCCATTCTACTAGAACATTTCTCTCCCAGGCACCCACTTTAGAATTTAGCTAGAGGTAAAGTCACACCTACACTGGAAGAATACAGCAGCAACAATTTTGGGGTAGCTGGAAACCTACATTGGGCTCTTTCAGCTCCACACAAGAAGAAAGGAAAGAAAATGACTCAGCAGCATCGTTCATTATCATAATCAGCCTTGAGATGTGGCAATGCGCTCAAGGATACCTTACTCCACAGAGACTGGATATCTTGAGAAAAAAAAGCAGATAATTGTTTTCGACAAGTGCCTGAACAACTGAAGGAGAATAACTTGAAGATGACTCTTAAACTAAAACACAGTGCATGGTGCATTTCAGATAACTAATATACAGAGAAGCTGAAAAGGGAAACATTTATTTTGAGGTTGAGTTAATAGCTTTCAGGAATTCACTGCAATGCTAAATACACGCTTCAACAACTGCTGCCACCTATTATTATAAATTTATCTCAAGGAGTAGGTAAAACATCATCTTACCTTTTCTTTTTTTTTTTTCCCTCTTTCTTCGTGTTCTAGTTCAGCTCTCGTTTAAACTAAATATTTAGCATGAAATACTGAAAAGCTCAGAGATAGGAATACTCAGCCTTTCACTTCTAGCTCAGTTATATAAACATAACTGAGATAAACCGTAACCAACATGTAATGGTTAGTTGACATTAAACCTGTTTTTACAACATACAGAATACTGTTTAGCATTAATTGGTACTCATTAACCTATAGAGGAAAAAAAGTTGAAGTGGTACTCATTTAAAGTCAGGACTTAAATATATATTTTACATTTTCTCAGGTTTCTTGACTGCACCATATCATTTTATCACATGCCTGATCTTTTAATTGGCTGCTGCTGAGCAAACTGATATCCAGGTATTTTTAAGGAACATAGAACTACTAAGCAACAAAACAAAAATAAGTACAAATAAAGTCAGAGTTGAAACCCATAATTTATTTCTGTTTTTTCTGTGCTTTCATCAGTAGAAGCCACATAGGAAAAAGGCAGTTAAATCAAATTTAAAATCACAAATAACAAAACGCAATTAGTATGCACTGATCATAATCATATGGCTATTGCATGGATTGAAGTTACTCATTCTTATACATGGATGATTTAGAAATTAAGTTTCTTATTTCACTAATAGCAATAAATATCCTTATATTTCATATCTTTTCCAAATATTTAGACTCTGCAATCATAAGGCTCATTTCATCAAAGAACTTTGCATGTACACTGGGAAAACAATCAGAAATCAAAACAACCAGATGGCTAAGGGGCTTTAGTCAGGACCTCTTGCAAGAAGGATCTCTCCCAAGAGATGTGAGAAAACAAAGCAGAACCATCAAACATAGAATCAGTGATCACAACAGGAAAAGTACAACACAGCAGAAACCTTTAAATGAACTGCTGTGCAATTCACATGAGAGAGGAGAGACTGTAAAACAAAGCAAAGGGAAGATCTTTGCAGTCATCCCGCCCGCACTCAGAATTTTGAGGTCAGTACCACTCTAAGAGATAAGCCTGGGTTTTGCTTTACTAGAAAACATCCTGCAGTTCAGAAGCGAGGAGAAAACGTGTCTGAATGTTGTAGGAGAGAGAGAGAAATAATGAAACAGGTTGGTGTCTTGTTTTGTTTGGGTTTTTTATATGCAAATTAGAATCACAAACACAGAAATTCCTACTCAAAATGACATGGTTACTCCATGTGGCCGTTACAAGGACAAGTTAGGGTTGTTACAGAAGTTCCATTTGCCCAATATCATACAGGGGGCTTAGAGTGAAACTTGGGTTTCTCCAGGCTCAGATGCAAGAAGTACATGAATATGATGAGGACTGCAACATTTAGTTTGGGGACAACTGCAACAACCCTGAAACAAACTTTCCTTAAACTAGTGGTAGACAGTCTAAACCTTGTACAACTCAGAATTTGTTATGGCAATGCACACACAAAGACACTGAATGTTATTTTAGCAAGTTTCTGTCTGTTCAACAAACACGTGGCAACTAACTTGTTCATTCTAAAGCTCTATGCCACTGCTTCAGCTCCCCCTAAAATGGCCAAGGAACAAGTATGCAGTCAGATGTCATGTTTCTGCCAAAGAGATGATAACATCTAGCTGGATGGTGTGTATGCGGGCAAGGTAGGAATAGACAGTAATAGTGGACTACTACAACCTCCCAGTCACATGAGCAAGCCTGAAGGACTAACTGGTTCAAAATGTATTCTTCTGTTTTGCTGTTACTCCTTCTTTCTGATACGTAAGTTTACCTTATTTTTCACTGCATGCAACTGACACACAATGTGCCTGTAAGGCATTACATGTTTTGTCCCCAGACACACATTTTTGTGTGTTTTAGAACAAAACTGACTTTGAAGCTTTACTTACGCTCTAGCAGAAAAGTCTTCATGGGTAGGGATGGCTATCTTAGAGGGTCACTAGGCTCCCTGAAGATTCATCGCAGGGGTTGGAATGCAACCCCTGCTATGAAATACTCCTTTACACCCACCTGACTGTCTTGCAAGCCTGTTAACAAGATGATTATGAAGTACACACACACACGTGTATGTATAAATATATGTATACATTACATACATGCACAAGTTAAAAGGAAGGTAATACATTTCAGTGAATGTTCAAGGTTTCATGGAGATTGAGGGCCAAATCCCCAACTGGTGTAAATTCATATAGTTCAATGGATATTGATCAGAAGCTATTTTAATGTTCTTTCATCAACATTGTAAGACTTTGCCACACAAACGAATTAACTGTATGAGGTCAAAGAGTTCAGTAAAAGTAACAGTGTATGCATTCTAATGATATGATTTCCTCGCTACTTTTTAATCAGATATGAGAGTGTGATGCACTTTTTCAAAAGCAAGACTTGATTTTGAGTATCTCCATTTTGGCAGGATTCCAGAGATCTTGTTTTTAAAGACCTAGTCCCCTTCACTGTGCCTTGTCTTGAATATGTAAAGGCTGAGGGCTCTGAATCACTAATCACTAGAAATGTAGGTCACAGGGTTTTAGCTGTATTTCTCATTGTTTCAATTTACTGAGTACTGACTCACTATGAAGGCTGTTAAACTCCATTACTGCTAGAACACTAACATCTAACATGTTTCTCTAAACTGAGCCATATGATTTTGTATTCCTGCAGCAGAGTGATTGCACTCCTTTACTTTTAATATTCCCTTTGATAAACTAGACTATAATACCATAGTAATATCCCTGAAGTCTCAGAAGCTACTGCATACTAAAAATAAATGTTCTGAGATGCCATTCTGCAGATGGGATATGCAATACATCTTAGATTTCAATTTCAAAATTTTTATAAAAAACGTACTGCAATGAAAAATAAAGCGTACTGTGTAAATCATCTGCTAGCAAATGTTATTCTGCAATTCTGCTTTTAAATTATCCAAAATGAAATAGGTCTTCATATTAAATTGTCAAATGGCACTCCTCTTTCTGTAATATAGATGGAAGTGTTGGTATGAAGAAAACAAAGCACTCAAACCTCCTTCTTTTTAACTGTTTTAGTCCAGTATAGTTTTCTACATTTGCATTGACGTTTATTTGAGCTAGAGGATATGTATGGAATTTCCAATTACTTTTTTCCTAACTCATATTATTTTGAAAGGGTATTTAAGAAACAGAAATTGTCAGAAGGAATAAAGGGAAGAAGCTAGTAAGAAAGCAGAAAACAAACAAACAAACAATTGTATAACAGCTCTTAAAATGTTGTAACACATAGATCCAGAATTTTGAGTCCCTTTCCCCTACTGCAAAATATCTTTGAAGAAAGTTGTGATTCAGTGTTATCAATAATGTGCACCTGATTAAAATGAAATTATTTCATTCTAAGGATATTATGAATCACAGTGAAATGTTCCATTAATCTTTCTTTATCAACTTTGAAATAGAAATAAGGAGTCTTCTTAACTTATATAATTGGGTTGACACCCGATCTAACATAAAGGCAAAAACATTGCCATTGGGCAAGAAACACAAGTGTTAGGTCATCTGTAGGGAAGATATGCTTTTATATAGACCACAAATATAAATTAAAATTAATGTATATTTCATGGAGGCAGAATAAATTCATAGAGGATAAATAATTCTAGAATATCTGGAAGAAGTTTCTTAATCTGTTTTCTAAGTAAGAGGGAAAAACCTCTGACACTGGTTTTAGGTAATAAAGCCAGCGGATTGTACAAAGTAAAACAGAATTACACCTGGATTACAAAGGCAATGAGAGAAAAACCTTTCTGCTGTGCTCTGATCACCAGACAAGCCCTTACAGGAAAGCAGAATATGAAGCTGAGTGCTAAGGAACATACATTATTTTCAAATTAAGCGACTGCATAAGACAAGAAAAGCAGTAATGGCTGAAAGTTTAAGCTTAACTTTGCCCTTATGTCTTAAACTACTCTTTTTCTATAAATATAATTGACATAATGAATAGATAACCTAGTGGTTGGGACAGACATGTCCGTGGAACTCATTTTGCTGGAGCATTACCAATAAAAAGCGGGAGCATTCATTTTGCAAGAGTAGGTAAAAAGTGTTATTGTATAACAGTCTCCAGAAAGGCTCTGGTTATATCAATACAGAATACATTTTTGCTTAGATTTGATTTACTTTACCTCCAATGTACAGTAAGCTACACTAAAGCCTACAGTCTGAGATTTACTTTGGTTTCAAACTTCAGTAAAATCTAGACAATGAACCAAAAGTGAAAAAAATCAGTTTGAAGAGGAGTGGGGGTGGGGAGAAGGTTAAATGGTGGCAGATCCAGCTAGAAGTTTCCACTGGTATTGTACGTCTGTGAAAAATAGCCCGAAAAACTCCATCGGATATTTGACCATAGTTTTGCCTGTTTTTTCAGCCTAACACTTATTCCTGTTTCGTAGAGAATAGAGGATTCTGTACAACTTGTGGTTCGTTCCCTGCAATAGTGTCCCTTCAGCGAGCCATTAAGTTTTTGTTCTCACATATTTCCTTTGTATAATAAATAAATATATATACAAATGCCCACATAGTGCCAGAAACAGCTATGTCAGCATGAAAAGAAAAGCCACAAAGTGGAAGTCAGGGTTACATTAGTAAGCTATCTACTTTTTAAAGTCCCCTACTTTTTTTCCAAGAAGTACTTCAAAACCAACATACTACAGTTGCGTAGCCAAAAACCAGTAGTGCTTTCCTTAGAAGTGGCAACACACATGAACGTGAATGCAATGCAAGAGGGGAGAAAGTGGTGACCTTATTCCAAACACGCAATATCATGTCCCTATCTGGGGCAATGACAATGTAGGCAACTGATGAGAGGGAATATGAGAGGAAGTGGGAGGGTTCTGTGTCACTCCTGAGGAACGGTAAGAACCATGTGTGTATCCCCCATATCTCTCACAGATGCAAATGGAATGTCATCCTTATTCTTAGATCACTGTTTGGGA
This sequence comes from Pampusana beccarii, assembly GCA_013399365.1. NCBI lineage: Eukaryota > Metazoa > Chordata > Aves > Columbiformes > Columbidae > Pampusana > Pampusana beccarii. The sequence continues at coordinate 221,413 of VWYH01004049.1, read as the reverse complement.
GGGGGAGACACCATGTTCCATACCAAAAATGAAATTTGCTCAGCAGTCTTTGAAATTCTGCTATGTTAAATCTGATTGCTGCTACTTAGATGGGAAATGGAAATGTAGAAATAGCATAATTTCAAAATTCTGGCATAAGCCGGTTGTAGCTGACGCATGTTTGCAGTGGTACATGCAGACCAGTTCCAAGTCAGGTAAAGGGCAGAGTGGATCTGATTCCTTGCCTCTGAATGATTTTTGATTCATTTTATACACCACAGGAAGTGCTCCCAAATCCTTTAGGAGTTTTCTATGTATGGAACTGTGAAGAGAGGGAGAACATTTTTATTTATATCACTAATGCCAGCAAGATTTCCATGAGATACATCCTGGTTGGCAATGTCTGCAAGCAAGGTTGGCAGAGGAACATGCCAAAATCAAAATCTATGCAGTTCTGGACACACAAGCAAAGACATTTAAATACTGTGAAAAGTTTACAGAGATGCCTGTTTTTCACACCTTCAGTGAAAGCAAGTGAATGGGGAGAGGGCATTGAACTGGTAAGGCTACAGGCTGGACTTACAGTTAATTACGTTTGGGAATTAAGTCTTTATCTCCCCTATGAGTCTCTGAGTTTGTGAAATGAGTACCACAGTGTTCCATAAATACTTACAGAAATATGTGAAACACAGAAATTATGGGAACAGGTAATTACCCAAAAAAAAAAAAAAAATCTTCATTAAAAATAATTTAAAAGAAAAATCGTTGGTATACAGCAATTCTCTCCACCTTGGCCCGTATGCTCAATCAATATCAGATCAGACTCACCAGAACTTTTCTCCTTCCCAGGATGTCAGTGTAAAGTAACAGAGTGCCTCTGACATCCCTTCAGTGCTACTGGGCAAGAACTTTGGTGTAAAAAAAGCCTCCAGCTCAGTGCTGCAGTCAGATGGCTGCTCTCATACTGCTTACACAGTAAGTTAGCACGTAAGAAAGCACACCTTTTTTTTTTTTTAATCCATTCAATGAAATTATATAATCAAATAATACTAGAAAGTGCCACAGCATATTATAATCCCCCAATGTTAAGAGAAGTGTAGACATTATCTCCTGATCTGGTTACATAAATCCCAGCGAATCAGTACATGTTTCTGCACTCTTCCCATACACCGCTCAGGGAAGGAAGAGGGGAAAAAAAACACACAGCTGTTTTCACAACACAGTTCTTCAGTGTCTTTTGCCTCCCCACGCACCACGCTGCCCAGCTGTGTGTGTCTCTCTGCCTTTTAGGCAACTCATCAGCCTGACTCACCGGGGAAGCCGCACTGACTTGGGGAGGACATTGCACCGAGCAATGTTTGCAGCAGGTCCAGTGACATCTTCCAAGAAGTGCAAGGTACAACAGAGGCAGTGGAGAGTCTGCAGCAAAACAACAAATACATTTTCAGCAAAATCTACCGCTGAAGCCGACTGATGATAATCAGCTAGAGGCCAGAAGGCAGCACATCATTAGCTATTGCAAAACAAACGTGTGATACTGTTGAGCACAGGCATAAACTCTGTAACATGCAGAACTGTCCTGTTAACTAGCAACTTATCCCACCTATTAATGTGTTATATTTGGGGGCAGGGAACGGAAAGAGAGATCTCTTGAATGATGACAGATTAATTTAGTTGTCTGTGACACGTTTCTATTGTTAAGGGGTTTCTGGGTTTTGTTTGGTTGTCTTTTAAACTGAAATAGCTACCATCATTTTTAGTTAAATCATTGGTTGCTCTTCAGTGTATAGCCATACAACGTGCAATTGCAATATGATTGAGAGCATTTTTCTTTCTTATTTGTTTCTATTTTAACCAGGACATCCCAGATGATTACTGAACAAACTCCAGCTCTGTATTTACAAAGATCTAATCCTTAGAGGTTTTAGCTTCTGAGAAGACAAATAATTAAAAGCTGTATTTCCATGATCACTGCCATGGATCCCAACCATGTCTTAGTCAGCTGTTGGGGAAAAAATAAGGAAAATGTTGGTATAACAAGTCCAATTAATTATAAAAATGCAAGTACTCAGTGCACAAAAATCTTTCATTTAGCATTCAATCACACTTGCATGCAACATTCTAATAGATTCAGATGGCATATACTGCAAAAGCAGTGCAGCTTTCAACAGAAATAATGTGCAACTGTTTATGTTGCCACATGGCTATTTCAGATTTGTTTACTTGAAATTCCAACCATGAAACAAGATCATGCCATTTTAAAAGCAGATAGGCTTTTAAAGGGAGGTACCAAGGGCCTACTCATGAAAAATTATACAGTTACGCTTCTGAGCTCAGGAGAAAATAAAATAGAAGTATTTTTTTAAATTAAAATTCATTAAGTCTTACTCACACCGCCTACAAATGTTTGTCTTTTAGTTATAGTACCCTAAAGGAGATTAATTTATTGCTTGGATTATAAGGAGGTGAGCCAAGAGCTCCAGGCTCTGCCACCAACATCTTGAATGATCTTGGGAAATTTACATCATCTGCTCGAGTATTGGTTCTTTCACACAAGAGAGAGAGAGAGAAATTGCACTATCTTGCTCTCAGAAAGGTATTGAGATGCTAAATGTTTAATTAATGTTTTTTAATTGTGCTGAGAGCCCTACAATGAAGGTGTCATATTAATGCAAATTATCTCTATTGTTAAGTGATAGAACGAAGCTCCCTAAGACAAAGGCTGCGCAATGCATTGTCCAAATAAAAAAAGTCCAGCTTCACTTGTTATATCAAATTGTTTAGAAATGTCATCAAAAGATCATGGTAGAGAATAAAATTAGTACAGCTTAAAAGGCCCACACAAATCATATGGAACTACCATATGTTTATAACTGGTGAACACGAAAAGCATAGAAACGGGAACAAATTAACTAAAATTGATATGCTAGACCTTAGCTCATACTGATAAATAAATTAATGAAAAGAGCTACTCTACTAATTCTAGACTTCTTTTTTAAGTCCAAAGTTTTGGGGTGGTGGGTAGGCTAGAGGGAATGAACCTTACTATTGAGACTGCCATATCCACTGTCTCCCAGGACCAGGATCCTTCTTTACCACCTCCTTGATAAGATATGAACTGACTATAGACTGAAAAAAATAACCCACATAGCATCACTGAGACTTCTACCTCCTTTGGGTAAATCCTATGAACCAGCTAGAATGAGAGGCTTACCCACCCTTTCTTTCCTTTTACTCGCTTTTTTTTCTCCCTCTCTCTCTTTTGGCCCTCTGATCCTTCTATTTAGCCTACTACAGATGCTTTTCTTGTTTGTTTTTCTGACACTGCTGTGAGCTCCCCTCGCGTTAGAAAGGCAGCTAAAAGCACAGTCCTAGTCATGTTGGTATTCGACAGACTTCACAGTGGCTAAGGAGACCAGATGCTGTGTCTGTCTTTTAACTGTAAGATTTGCAGCGTGAGCCAGAAAGAGAAACTACATTTTCAGTCTTTGTTGTTCTTTTTTTTCCTCTCTCCTGTGTGTGCATTGCTTGTCTTCAACAAAAGCGACCACAATAGCTCTGATCCCCAGTACCTGACTTCTTCAGTCGTCCTCCAGTAGTTATCATCCTCAATACCCACTAAAAGACTGTCAGACAAGATCTTCTAAAAGCAAAGCAAAAAGAAAAACAGCTTCTCTAGAAACACTCTAAGCTAACAGGAAAGGGAATAATATTGGCTGTTAACACATTATTTTTCTTAATGTTTTCCAAGTCTGAGTGTATTCCCTCACCCCACAACTTTTAATATTTTAAGATAAAAACTTAACAACATTTAATCTTGTTTGCTATGAGCATAGGCAGGCTGAAGCCTGTACGTATGCAACACTGAATGCTGTTTCACATTTTGTAGTGACAAAGGCAAACTAGCTCCTTTAATTCTTATTTTTCAAACAAGGTTATTAGTAAGGCATCGCAAATAGCCTCTAGTGAAGAGAATAGGAAAACATTTCTCTGTAGAATGTCTATGCATACACTTAAGTCTAGCACCCTCCTCTGCTGGAAGTAGTAGCTAATCTTTAGACTTTGGTGTTGCAGAAGACAACCGTACGTGTTACTGGACATGGGACATGGTTATACAGTACTCTAAAGCACAGATGCTGTAGCCAACTTGTTTTACTCAGCATCACATGGAACTCCATCTGGAGGAGTTTTAGAGCTCTTCAAATAAATAGACAACTCATAAGGACTAGAGCATCCTTCCCCAAACAACATGGTGACAGTGGAAAAAAAAGAGAAATATTTTCTACCTTCCCCATTTCTCTGATGAGAAAGTATTTGTCCAGCTCAATTTTATTTCTCTCCTTCTTGACAACTGAAACTGTCAGTGACAAATGCTATTTGGAGAGCATGATCTCTAAAATACCTCACAGCACATGATTATTGGAAATAAAATCTCAAATCCACAGTTTAATACGCCTATGGAATACTGCCTTCCTGCCATCTGCAAGGTCAGAAGATGACCAAACTGTAACCAACAGGTTAAATTAGAAAATAATCTGAATGCGCTGGCCATTGAGTTATATTGCACAAGATAGCTGCAATGTTCCCCCGGCATAGTCCAGTCAGTCTTTCATGCTGCCAGAGGAGCTTAGGATCGCAGAAGGATTAGGGACAGAAAATGTAAAAAATAGGGTTTATGTAAGACTTTCGTTAGGCAAACAAAGTATCCTATATTTCAAATGTATGGGCCTTTAAGAGCATAGAACAATTTTACCAGGAATGGCTGAAATACAGTGATCATCTTTCTTGGGAAGAGTTAAAGGTGAAATCATTGAAAATAAGAGCAATACTAAGACGATGCATTTCTGGGGGGAAAGGGAGGGAAAGCCCTCAGTGTAATACTTTTCTTGCATTTTTCTTCCTTCAGAGCAAAAAATTATCACAAACTTATAAGGGCAGTTTTAAACACTATATTTATTATCAGCTTTAAAGTATAATAAAAAAACCCTATTTTTTCTTCTGTTGTTACTTTTATATCAGTTTTTTACAATTTCTGGAAGGGCAGATGACATTAACTTTAGACTTTAGCAAAAAGAGAATTAGCATTGAAGAATATTGCTAGCTGTCCAAGGCTGTTTACACTAGGAAGAAATACATTTAAAGTTTTCCTTCCACAAATACTAAGAAATTTATAGTAAGACTGAATAATAGAAAAACAGACTATTTCTTAAAACACGTATGAATCAACAGATAAAACCTTTCATACAAAGAAACCATACACATCTGTGAGCTTTCAGTCTTTCAATAATACTTGCAATTTCCTGATAATTCATCTTTTTTTATTAAAGGATGTGTTTGAGTTGGAGCACTGTGATTGTTCATCTTAAAGACATTGTTAAATGTCCTAGCAAAATGTATATTTATTTATTTCTGTATTTATTTTGCCATGATAGTTTTTAGATTAGGGTTATTTTTGTAATAAAAAATATCATCATAATTTAATCTTGAAAATTATTGAATCACAAATATTGAATCACAGAAGTGAAAATCCATTGAATCACAAAGCTCAGCACATACTAAATAAATAGGTTTTAATTGTAGAAATTTATTTTAAAGCATACAACAGAGTGTGAAGAAAGAAATATAAGTAATGGTCATGGAAATTATACTATCTTAAGATCTTTATAATTCTTAAAGAGCTTTAAAAATACACCTTACTTAATGTACAAAATCTTTCTTCATTGTACTTCTAATAAAATAGAGACTATTTTTGGATTCATGCAGTTGAAAACTATGAAAATAATAATTGTGGGCTTACGGTTCAAGATTTAATTCATTCAAAGTTTAGAGAATGAAAAATCATCTGTAACTCTTTCAGCAATGAGGAATGGTTTTGTTAAACAATTTCCAAGGAAAAATAATAACTAACCATAGCATTCTCTGCTGTATTACCCAGATTATGAAATGGGCAATTAGCTGGTAGTGTATATTCATTCTCATTTTAAACCATTTGTTGACAGAATAGAATCTCTACAGTTAACACTCCCATCTCCACTCACAAATGAAAATACATCTTCAGGCTTAAACCTCTTGACTATGCAGACTTTTTACCTCTCCAGTGTTCCTAAAAACAACCATGATGACAACTGATTGTTTTCTTTAAGCTGTGTGTGTCAACAACATTGTTACTTTTTTTTTTTTTTCTTTTTCCAATGGAGGCATCCAGGATTGCAGGAAATAATTTGTGCTTTCTCCATTATGTCTTTAATTCTTTATGTGCCTGTAAGAGGAAATAATACATTACTGGCAGTACATTAAAATTTTTTTGTACCAAAATGTTTCATTTCTTGGAAAAGAGTTTAATTTATTATCCCAATCAAGTGATGTCTGTGAATGATTTTGGGTGATAGCTTAATGTGTTTGTGTTACATCTGTAGCAGTAAACAATTCGGCCTAGTAATTTTCTGTTTCTTCACTTCTCAGGGATGAAAAAGAATTTCAAGGATTGTGTTCATAAAATTATACGTTAGAATTAATTTTATAACCCAGTTCATTTGCATGCTTTGTTGCATCTGACAGACCACTCCAGGTATTTAAGAAACCTGTTCTGCAAAACCTGGATTAAGTTTTATGGCTATTATTGCTATGTTCACTGACCCAGGCAAAATCGTTTCTCTACTCAGGATGCAAAGAACTATTTTTGGAGTATGGTTATGACAGCCTTTCCAAGGGCAAGAACAATCCTTTTAAACATGCAGAAAATCATACAGGTATAGCAGAAATTTGCCTTGGCTGAACAAGGAACTCCCCATAACTCCAAGGCAAAGCTACTGCAGAGGAGCGCTCCAGAGGTTGCTTCCAACCCAAATTATTCTAGCATTCAATGATTTTTTGATGGAACACTACCCTCAAGTCATTGCACAGTTACAATCCATGTGGGACATAGTTAAATCAACCAGAAAACACAAACAATGCTAGGAATCAAATAATATTTTTTCTTTATTCTTTGATGCTGTATACCATACAGCAAGTGATCAGACCAAACATTACTGTTAGATATGAAAGGATGAATATGTGATTTAGTCCTAGCTATGCTTCTTCAAGGTAGTCTTGAGACTGTACCTACAAGGCAGATCTTCTAGACTTTATAACGCTTTTAACACACATTTCAATTTTGAAAAACCATCTCAAACAAAAAGATGATTTGGGGAAATGAAACAACCTTCAACAAAGATAGGCTGACTCTCATCACATATAAATACCTCCAAGGTGGTGAGTATTCATACTACTTCTCTTAGCTTCACCCAACTCTGGACAGTTTCCTCATCCTCCAAGCAGTTGTCTTACTGCAGTCAGATGATTTTTCACCCTATCCTTTTCCTTAGAGCTCCTTCACTTCTGAGACTACTGGTCTGAAACACACAAAAGATGTTCCATCTCAAAGAGATGTCCAAGTGCAGTTCAGAGACATACGATCCCGTTCTCCATAACCACCATTTGGCTCCAAAGCCCTCTCTTCTACAATCTTCTCAGTATAACAGAGTACCATAACCACGTATAATTTCTGCTGTGGTTGATTAGTACAATAATTTCCACAATGCTCTAGGAAGTTCTGCACTCATAAACTTTGAAGTCTTCCAGAGGGCAGTGGCTAGCAAGTATGTAGATTATGACCTAAAAGTTTCTAATAAAACATTGCACTATACACATGTGGTGAAGAATACTTGTTTACACAGTCATTAATTAAATCGTCCAGAATGCATAGTGTTTTCTTAAACCATAAAGGGATTTTTCTCTGTGGTTACTTTTTCTTAAAGCTGCAGGTTTTAAAATGGCTGCTACACTGAAAGCAGGATTGATCTACACTGTTAGAGTATTCTGTGAAGCTCTGATTAACGGATTCAGCTTCATTCATGTTGGAAACTAATGAAATATAGGATAATCCTTCAAAATTAGGAACACTTTTCACCCTAAAGTAAAAAAAAAAAAACAAAAACAAAAACAAAAAACAAAATGAAACAAAAAAACAGTCCCTTAAAATAACCCTTCTGACAAAGGGAAACCCCTCCACATCCACAAAATTTCTTGTGAAAGGAAGTTCAGCTGTTAGTTAAGGAATTCAAGTGCAAATGCTCCCCAGGCTTGCATCACACCTGCAGCCTGTGACTGCTTCTCCCTTTCAGATGAATGTTTAAGGCAATTGGGTATTTTGAGAGGTGTTCAGGAATATTGACAAAGTATTTTGAGGTGATTCTGGACATCCCAAGATGTACCTATCTACCCTACCCTGCTGGAGCCATTCTAAAATAATTAAATAGTGCAAGAGAGCAAGAAAGCAACACCCTAACCTCATGGGCAGCTTCCTTCGTGCCAGGCACACCTCAGTTCAAATCCCTGCTCCTGGAAATGCTCCTTCAGAGCAAATAAGAGAGTCCACAGCAAATTGTCTGAGCTTTCTCTACGCACTTGCTAGCCTGGCAGCTGCAAAATTAAGATCCACATTCCTAGGAGGCTGCAGAGAGAATTTAAATGACGTTTGTAGTCCCTTACCTACTGGATGTATCACTATGACATTTTCTTTTCCACAGCTGATACTTCTGCTATATTAAACATAAATGATTGAAGAGCTTCAGGAGGACTAGAGATTTATTATTTACAGAAAACTTTTGCCCAGTTCCAACTGCAAATCAATATTATGCCTGTGACTACTTGTTTTGTATCTGCAGTGAGTGGGCAAGGTGGTGTGGTTGTGAGAAGTCGTCTTTCTGCAATGCTAATGTCATGGTTGGTATTGCAACCTTTGCTGTGGAGGCTGTCTGAAAAGGCTAACTTACACTTCTGCTAAGTCACATTGTTTTATTCCTGTCAAAAAGGAAGAGGGATAGAGTTATTAGCCTCATGAATCACCAGGAAAACTGCCCACTAGTTTCTCATTTCAAAGGCTTTGTTGGTGAGCACTACTGAAAATACATGCAGGATTAGATTTGATTTTCAAATACCCAGCTGAAACAAACCAGGAAATTCTTATGACATCATTACTGTCTAGATCAATGTGAAGAACTTAAGTCAAGACTCCAGAGTCATTCACAGCTGCAAGCAAACAGCTGCTGCAATAATGAGGCTGACAGAAGAACAAGTCAAATGCAGCAGCTATGCTGTCTGTTATGTGAAAGACCAGTAAGAGGAATGCAGAAATTGTTTGTATCTATTTTTAGTTTGGTTCTGGAATGTGGTTTTCAACTGTTCACCGATTTCTTCTCTTTGCAGACTGGTATCAGAGCATGAAAACTGGAATTCTTTCAGGAGAAACAAAACTGGAGCATGTGCTCTGTTCTGCTGCTAATGGCTATTTGGGGAATGGAACAGAGCCAGATTGAGGTAAATTCAGAAGAAATAAACACAGTTTGAGTATCAGTTCCTCAGTCATAACTATTTTGCTCCTGAAATCCTCTCTTAATGTACTGCATTACTTGCCAATACACAGACATTATTGTTTTAAAGGTCTGTTGAGGTATTCTAAAGAATTCTAAACTTGAAATTAGCATCTTAAAAATTTGATTTAATATATTTTGGATTTATTTCCTCATCAGATTTTTTAAAACAATTTTGGATGGCAAATTTGCTACAAGGCGAAAACCTCAGCAAAAACCCTGTATGTATACACGGCACATTTGAACAGCATAATATCTTATGATTCCAAACTAAAATGGTAGGAAACTATTGACACAGTTTAAAGTGAGAAGAATAATCATTCCAGACTATACATTGTCACATTGAATGGACAAGTAAGTGTCTTCTTATTTCCTCTAAACTTGACTTGGAAACAATGGGATAAATTTTGGCTATTTATCTAGAATTCTGTCACTGAGTTCATTGCAAGATCATTTCTGGGACTAATGACATGAAGTTAGACAATAACTTGCCACGATAATGGCCACAACGATACTTTCTGTGATCATTTTGATACCTTTATTCTTAGCACATAATTAAAATGAGGTGTCCTCCTGAGAGACATCTCACTGTCCTTTTTGCTGAAGGAGCTACTCAGTGAAATGATGTGGTTAGTTAAGGTTAAATGTCAATAATGATTTANAAAAAAAAAAAACAACCCAACAGTGTACAGCAAAGACTAATTTGAAGAATACCATCTGAGGAGTAAATCCTATTCAATGTGGATATTTTTTTTCCCGTACAAGAAAGAAAACACACCATTTCCTTTTCAGTCAGGCATGCAATTTACCAAGAGGGTTATAAGGCACAAAACTCCAGAAAAAATGCTGGACTAGAACCTGTTTCTCACTCTGTCACACGCTCTATATTTGCTTGTCTGTTTTTCACAACCAAAGGAGTGGTGACAAATTGGCAGGGAAGTTGTGTCAATTTGCTCTAGTAAAACTGCAAATGGTAAAAACCTATTAACTTTTACAGGAACTGGCCAACACCTCTCTCTTCTTGAGTGAATGTGGGTTTTGTTCCCCCCCAAAAAGTAGTAAAACAGACTGTTTATAATGGTTGGCAGCAATAACATCTGTACCACAGGCCTTTTTATTCAGCTATTTGGATGCATGTCAGCCTCTAATATTTTGAGAAATCAATCCACAGAACAATCTCAGGGTTGTGATTCAAAATAAATGGCATTAGGTATGTCTACCCAGATGGCTGGGTACCAGCACATAGCTGGTTTTGAGACCAGGCTGGTGGATCATGCAGCCAATGAGCTTCCAAATGTGGGCTCAGAGACAGCTCAAGTGTCCTCTGGGGAACACGTGTCTGTTGGACTCTCAGACCCATTCTCTCCTAACACAGACCACAGGCTGTCCACGGGTGACCACGCTGCCAGAGGTGACATCATGCAAAAAGCTACTCTAGAAACCGTGTTTCCAGAACCAGATAAAAATAACCACTAGGTTTGTCAAAGACCAAGTAGCATGACTGAAATAGAGCAATTCCACAAATATCAGTAAGAGGTAACAAAACTGAGCACAGCCTGTCTGCCTCAGTGGAGGAACAGTCCCAGGGAACATCTTAGACACCCATATCTAGGATTTATACTTATCTTGACAGTGTAGATAGCAGAGGAGGTACAATCACTTTTGTTAACTTGTCTAAAACTTAACAGAAAAAAATCTTACTTCTGGGTGTCGCCTAACTAAAAGTTTCAGTCTCAACATTCTTTAGAAACAGAACCTTGGTGAAGAAAAAATATTAACGTATTTTACAGAGAATATCATACTAGTCCTTACTCTTTGGTACTCCAAAGACCATGACACTTTTTGGCACCTCATGGATTTTCCCCAATGCTAGGATACATCAACTTGACTAGGTTTTTGTGTTCATTTTTGTTAGGTTTTACATCCCCTGCATATTTTTGTTTCACTGCAATGGCTAAAGGCATAACAGTGGGAGAAAGACACTTGAGATTCTTTTCAAAAGAAAAGGGCTTTTTCTGAAGATTAGAGAGTCCTGGCTTGGATTTTGGAATACTTAAATTCGATGCTAGCTCACAACAGTTTCAATCAGATTTCAAGCAGATGGAGAAATCATAAGCCCAAATTGCTTTTTGCATCTTTCAAACTACAAACCAGGGCTAACTGCAGACAGATTTGTATAGCACATAACAGCAATGGAAGGCAGAGCTGAGAAGAAATGGAATCCGTACTAGGAAATATCTGGGCAATTGTTGCTCATGCATTGGTTCTCAGTTGTCTGGTCCATGGGGAGCTCAGTAAGAAATAGCATGAATAAACTTAAAACACTGTTAGTTACCTTAAATAGTTTGCCTCACTGTGTTCCCCTTGAGAAACAGTATGTACTTTTTCTTCCATGAAAATAATTTATTAATAAATTACTGAGTAGTAACAAGTAAAATAATTGACATTTACTGCTGTATTTATGGTGGGAAAGTCCATAATTCTGGTACTAATGCTGAACTCCGGCACGAGGGAGGGATTGCAATGGAAAGGTTGCCTATTACTTCTGAACAGGAACCCTGTAGAAAGGCTGAATTGCTGGCAAGAAGGAGCACATCTTCCAGTCTCTTCTAATGACTCACACAATGGCTCACAGTGTCAGGCTGAATTGCCCTGCCAAGTTCTTTCACATTGTTTCTCTGAGAAAAATCAAAACGAATAAAAGGAGGAATCTTCAAGGAAGATGGGTCAAATACAAACATCAAACATAAGACCAGCAAAACAGCCAGTCCTAACATCTGCCCAACACCTTATACTGAAGCTCCCATTTAAACTTTATGCAAATAAAAGTTACAGAAATTCCATTAGAAATGGTATTTTGAAGCTATTTACAACAGGTATGTGCACATGGGAAAACACTGCTACTAGCAAATAATCTGCAAGCAAATATAAAGAATTTACTTTAGTACACAGATTTTAAATGTCTTTGCCTTTGTTTCTTTTTTCAAAAAATAAAATCTTCAAACCGAGTGATTGGGGTTTTTTGTTTGCTGTTGATGTTAAGATACTCCCACTAAATTTACACTTTTGTCATATGGCAGTTTTAAAATATGTTGATTGGAAGCAGGGGTTAATGTAAAACAGCAGCTGTTACTTTGATATAATTGCATTTCCAGCACAACCGGTGGCTTGATTTAAATATTCTTTATAAAGCTGTAGAAATCAAGAGTAATGAATTTGTTATTGTTTTTACCTCTTAAGCACCAATGTATAAAGTCTCATATACGCTTACATTTCTACTGTCTTAAATGTCCAATGGAGTCCTTAAAAAAGCTAAATTCTCCCCAGTTTTAAAGGAATTCCATTTGACATCACTATATGAGGTTATTCTTCCTTCAATGACTACATCCTGCAGAGCAGAAGCAGTGTAGCAGAATTTCCAACCTAGCTGTCATCGTGGGTCCTAACTGACCTGAGGGTCAACCGAAAAGTGAAAAAAGGTGAAGTTGTTTGGATTAGAAACAAAAACAAAAAACAACCCACATGTGGAAATAAGAATGCTTAGTGCATGCAATTTTGCACAGTCTAGAGTGTTTCACATACACAGTAAATTTTATATGCCCAGCCAAACCTACAATTCAACCAACTTCTTCACTACCTAAAAGTCGTTAAGATATCAACCGCTGGCTACTGTACCCAGTACAACCAAGGGTTTCCTTTCTTTGTTTCTTGCCTTCCTTAATCATTGTAATTTAAATGCAATTTAAATATAAGTTTTCAGCTAGACTACATGTTGGAACATAAACCTTATTTCATTCAAAACAGGGTGATATTCAGCAACATATAAGTTACAATATAAGTTATAAGTTATAATTTCACATTAGCATTTGATTAGCATTTTTTCCACAGCTTGTGTCATCTTATCACTAACCACCTGAAACTTAGCTAAATGAGTTTATGAAACTCCTCTGTGCTACAAACTGTTTTCTCCAGCCAAGAAAACCAGGAGGAAATTCATATAACGGAAGAACGTTAAAGATTTGTCAGCTTTGAGTAACAAGTTAGTACTGCTGATTGTCCTCTCCAGCACAGATATGCACAGCCTATATGATGAATGCAGTCCCCAACTATGCCCTGCTAAACTCTAATAACTGAAATTTGGAATACTGATCAAACTCTAATTCATTGTGAATTTCCTTAAATGTAATCTTTCTGAAGCCAATCATGAGTTANAAAAAAAAAAAAAAAAAAAAAAAAAAAAAAAAAAAAAAAAAAGAAGAAGAGAGAAAAGACAAAAGTATTACTATTAGGTACTTTAAGGCCAGGTTCTGCCACTCACAGTCATAGCAAGTGGTACTTTATAGTTAAAGTTCTGATAATGGTGATGAGAAAAGTAGCATTCAAGATGAAAGGCAAAGGGAAGCTAGGGAATGAGTCCTTATTGAAAAGGAAAATAGACAGACAACACCTAAAAGAATCAGAGATGGTATTTGCACTGTTAATTCAACACCACAAGAATGAGATGTGTTTTCGCTAGTGTAAATAACCAAATGTTAGGGAAAAAGAAAATGGAGCCTCTAAGGGATGGCTACAAGAATGAGGCCAGTGCTAAAAACAGCTACATCCAGTATTAACCTTGGCATTTAGAAATAACAGGAAATTATTCTGGAATCTGACAGATGTTTCCCAGAGAAAACATTTCAAATACTGTAGGGATACTGAGGCTCAACCAGAACAGGAATATTTGAAGTCTGACATGAAGTGGTGGATGTGACAAGAGAGAAAATCAGTTTAGAAAGATCAATTTAAAACATCTTCAACAATTAAGGAAATGCCAAGTGTCATTGTGAAAGCTAATAGAGAACACAACAAATGTTAAGGATTACAGAGAGCTGTGCACATCTGATCTAGAATGTCTACCTCATCCTTAATTAATAATTGCACTTCAACAACTCGCTCCCCAGCCTCAGCTGTAGTACAGCAGAGGATTTACAGGAAGAAGGGAAAGGCAATACATAAAACTAGAAGGACACCCATCCTCTTACCATCATTGACCAGCACAGCAAGTTCCCTGGTACAGAGGTCACATCAAGAAGGAGGCTACATCCAGTCCTGGTTTTATTATTTATGATACACAAGCACCACACATTCCCAGTTCTGGACTGAGCTGCGTCACAGATGAACAAAGGCTGAAATGACAGGTTTTTTCCATAGAAAGTGATTATGTTTACATGTATTTCTAAGGATGGATATGTCGGGTGTTTTACAGATTGCCACCTGCCTAATATCACAGGAACAGAGATTATTTCATATGTCTTTTGATACCCTGCACATGTGGAATACCCCAGCCACAGAGACCTGCCTGTAACTCCCTGAGAAAGCGTGCTAGCTGCTGCCTCCCACAGAGCGTAACACCGTCACCCAGCAAAGGGCTGACGCTCTGGGGAGCAGTTTCTTCCTTTTGTTGCTTCCTGTGCTTTCTGAGACACACTTGGGCTGTGGAAGAGCATTGACTTTCAGAACAAGGGTTTATTTGTGTAGGTTTTGATGAGAATGTTACTGGACCATAAGAACTAACTGTGTCTCCCGTCTGGCAGATAAGTAATAACACTGGAAAACACGCAAGTGAGTGGGAGCTGAAGATGTATCTCTAGAAGAATAAAAATAGTGGGAATGAGATGTGGGAGCTTGTGAAGCAATGGGAAAGCATCTGACTCCTTAAATTGATTTAGGAACATTGACTCTTCCCCTATAAAGAGTCAGAGAACTTCTGCACACCTGGTGAGCAGGCCAGCTCAGGCTTTGGAAAAATGCTACAAGGAAGCTCAGACTTAGGGAGCCAATAAGTGACAGAAGTCACTAAGTGACTGTTCCAGCCTGATCCAAACAAATTTCAAGGAGCAAATTTGTATTTGCAGGTGTCTCTCAAAGTCATCGTCATTCCAAGATCAACATCAGCACAAAGACTCAGCAGTTCATTTGTACAAGTTGGCAAGGGAACTGGCACAATGTTGTGGGTCTGCTACAGCCATGAGGTTTTCAGCCATGCTAGACCAAGAGGTGCTCCTGGCCTTGTATCAGAGAGCAAACATAGTGGAGATTGCTTGCATCTCTCTTGCAATCGTTATTTCAATTCATTGCAAGTAAAATGGATTTGGCTGTGTCAAAATGAGTTTCACATACCAAATTTATTTCAGGCCAGACTTTTAGGTCGAGCTCATGTCTGTCACAACTTCACATGTGCTTTCAAATAGGTATTTATAAAAACAAGTGTATATGACACGGTCTGAGTCCTTTAGAAAGCAATCAGCACTTGGCTACTTTTACTCAGCTACAGCCAGGACTTTTGATTACTATTACTTTTCCTAAATGCCATTCTGTCCATGATGGCATGATCATTTTCTTTAACCTTTCATTTTACGATAAGTAATTGTGCAAAAACAACATGAGATAACTACACCTTCCCAGGTCAAGTCGGCAACTCAACGTCAGCTTGGATCAAGCTGGTGTGAAGTTGATTGTCTTCTTTTCAATGTCAAGATAGTATTTTCATACCATTCCCAGTCATCACTGGAATGATAAGGACAGTGCAGCAGGTGAGACATTTACCTAATGAGAGCACCAGACACTGGAGAAATTTTAGCTGAATGATTTTCACTCCTGCAGAGAATATTGCCTCTATGCAGGCTGGGGGAAGGAATCTGTCACAAGAAGAAATGAAGTACTGAGATCAGTCAGATGGAGAGCCGGTCCTTGTGCAGTAATTGTTATCTTACAAAGAAAGCAGAAAATGCTCAATGGTATAGGTGCTTTAAATTCATTGATCATCTGAATTCCAGCACTATAAGGAGTATTTTTCACTTCATAATCAGACAGGCCTTTTCTTTCCTTGTATGTTTTAGACAACACCACAGATTTAAGTCACTGCAAGGGATGTAAAGGGAAAACAGACAAGCAGCCTTTGATGCCATTTGGAATGAACATAAATTTGTCTTCTGGCATCAATGCAGTGGAGATTTTCATGTCCCCATATGGTTAGTTTCCTGGCTGGAGCCTGTAGAGCAGATGTACAACACATGGAAAGGAAAGAAAATTATACTTAGATAATAAAATTAAAGCTGGAAAGTAAAGGAGAAAATTTCAGGAATCACTGACGTGAGTACCTCCCATAATACACTATTTGGATTATTTCTGTGTCCAAAAAGAGAAAGAAACAAATAACCCCACCAACCCTCCTGTAGTTTATGAAAATGGTTTGCTTTATGGAGAGAGCTCTGCTGCCAAAGTCCTGCTGCTCTGCAGAAATGTATCCATGGAGATAAGGCTGAGTGCCGCTTATGCTTTTGTTTTTCCCTGACTCAAAATGGATGGAACACAGATTCTGTTTTCCATTCAAAATACATTAAATCTTCATTTAGCGATACTATCGAATGGTCATAAGAAGCTTCTCAGGGAATATCACTTCTTCACTGCCCTCTGACAAGCCTGGATTTGACAAGTGCACTTGATAGCAAAAATAGTTTCCAGCTAATAATAAGCTCCAGTAAATACAGCAACTGTGACCTTCCAAAGCTACGTCAGCTGCATATCTCTTCAGCTGTGCTCAGTCCAGGCAATATTGCGACTGTCTGTGCAGTGAACCATGCCTCTTTCAAAAGCATCTGCGGATTTTAAGTGATCCCTTAGCATTTTAGAAATGCAAAGCTAATTAAAATTATGAAAGGATTGCTCTTCACCATTAATGGTAGATGTTTAACTACTCTTGTTAGCTGTTAAATTCCATCTCAGCCAGAGATATCAGTGGGAAGTCTGTGATGTTGTGCAAAACAGCATCCAGTCTGGCTAATCAAATTAGGCTTTCTTGGTTACCCTGCTATAAGAACACCTGATGGGACACCTGGAGGGCAAATGCCTGGTTGTAGTTTCAAGTACTAGAAGGTGCTAAATAATGAATAAACTATGGGCTGCTGCAGTCTGCAAAAATATCCAAATTGCAATAGCCTGAAAGAGAACGCTTGCAGGACTACCAATTAATTTTCATTAGACTTTGCTGTGATGCAAAAGTGGTCCCAGCAAACTACAAGCTGTTACTTCTCTCCAGAGTCTCTACAGACAAATAGAAACTTGAGGGGAGAAGGAGGTGGGTGGGGGGAGAGGAAGGAAGGAAGGAAGGAAGGAAGGAAGGAAGGAAGGAAGGAAGGAAGGAAGGAAGGAAGGAAGGAAGGAAGGAAGGCCAATTTAAAGATAAATTATCAAGGGTTTAGTAAATATGGGTTAGCACAACTGCCAGCTTTCTAATTCTAGAGACCTGATTCAAAGTAGGTTGCAAATAAAGCAACTTTGGTAATTTCAGCTTAGTCCCTAAGGGACATCTATGTTTCATAAAATCATATAGTTTAATTAGGCAATGGTGAGGAGACATAAAGATCTGGAACAGAAAGGAGGAACTTCGAGGTCATGACAGAGGTACTCCTGTGGTAATATACATGCTGGGTTTGACAACTGCATAAATTGCATCAATTCTCTGTGAGACTACACCCCCCTTCTAGTAAGAATTGCCAACAGGTAACCTAGCAGGGTTATGATATGACGCCTTTTTGCAGAACTGGGCAAATAATGCACAACAAGTTAGTTATCCACTGAATTTAGCATCCCTTTTCTCCCATTTCTGCTCTCTCCTCCCTGTTTACTATTGCAGAACACCTAGTAAACTGTTCTAACCTTACCACTCTTCAACAATAATGGCCAAAAAGTAGTATAAAATGCTTTACTTTATGGGTTGCTTATTAGTATTCAAAATGCACCTGACTGGTCAGATATTAATATGTTCTGACATATCTGTTAATCTCCTTGGGTAGAAAGATGCAGAAGTCCTTCTGTTGTGAATTTTCAACCTTAAAATTTGGTTGGTAAATGCATACATATTTTGCTGATGTATCTACAGTATCTGAGGTCCTCACAAACAACCTACTTAGAAAAAAAGAAAAAAAAAAAAGTTGGGTATTTTTTGTTGTTTTCTCTTCGTTCACACAAAGGTGAAGAGGAAGGTCAAAGCCCTTGAACCACATCGAATAAAAATGTTTGAGGCAGGAAGGTTTAAATTCACATCTCCTGTAGCCCAAGATTATAACTCAGTCATAAAATCATCTTTTACAGACAATTGTGAAGATTTGCTTTCTGAGAGTCTCGTGCTAGTCAAGTCTTCTGCTGAGGACGAAACATCAACACTCACATTTCAGCTGATCCGTGTTAGGCATACGGGACAGTAATAAAGCAATATATTTGTTGAAATACCTCCGTTAAACCCGTTTATGCATATCTTTTGAAGCCTTGCTTTTTTGAGCTCAGTTCAGTTTACAGCTGTAGGATATTCCAGAAATAAGAAGGATCTCCAGAGAAAGGTTGAGAATCTAAATCTGATTTAAACACAAACCATGACAAGTCAAGACTTTGTTCAGATTCCACCTGACATTCTTATCTCTTCTAGGCCTACTTCTGAAGTTCTGAGTGGACATAAAGCAGAACAGGCCTAAACTTTAGACAAAATCTAACTGAGGTAAGTTCAGTGAAAGGTTTGGCTTAGGTCTTCCCTGCTTCAGAACTTGGGTCCAAACTTCTGAAAATGTCTTCATTTGGGTTATGTCACTTAGAAAATTATTTTTATTTGGACATTATTATTATTAAAACCATAAATGTATGTGAGATGGAATTACATTCTCTTCTGGTTTGCAGTTCAGTCTTTCCACAAGCAGACTCACTTCCTATAGTTTATACTAACATATGCACTCTGCTCCATTCCTTACTACAGCCTAATCTTGACTTTTACCTTCTATGTTACATCCTTTCTTCCTTTATTCCTAAGACTCCATTTACAGATAAGATTGCAAAAAAAGATGTGAAGGAGGTGATGGCAAAAGTCAGAACATGATAATGGCACATTTGAAAGCACAGATTAGAACTTCCTTATCAAATGAGTATATTGCATGCATCACTAGCTAGCTTCACTAGTAAACAAGTAGTGACCTCCTATTCCTCTTCTATCTTCTACTGCGTGCACAAATTGCGTAGGATTTTCCTTTAAAAGTAACTCTGGAAGAACTTAAGGCCATCCTCTACGTTATCACAATGGAAAACTTTCCAAGTGAAGTGACTGTATTGATTTTTAAGGGTATAAATGTTAAGACTTCTGGACTACATTTAAATGACAGTGCTTGAAATGCTAAAGGAACCATTTTCTATGCCACTTAAAAGACTATGTCTGTATTTGTGTTGTTTATAGGTCAGGAACAGCCTTCAAAGAGTTGTACAAAAAAAGGTTCACTTCATTAACTCTTGTATCAAAATTCTCATTAATTACTGTTCTGCTTGGAAAGCATGAAACTATCATTCAGCAGCCAGAAAATACAGAGACTTAATAACAGCTTGGGCTCCAACCACTTTGGAAAACATGGTCTGGAACATGAGATCTGGCTGAGAAGACGATATAATTCAGGAAGAAACATTGCAGTGATGGCCACTAATGAACTCAAGCAGACTACTACATTAACCAAGAGTTTCCCTGTGTGGAGGCTGAAATCCAGAGTCCAGTTAAACCTATAGAGGGTTCTTTTACTGGTAGAAAGAACAAGCTGACCAACCAAGAAAAATCTGTTCTTCTCCTACTCTGTAGTATACTAAAAGGCCTGTGATCATCCAAGGAGTTTCCTACAAGAATATGTGACTGTTGGGGGCTTTCAAGGAAATATAAAACCAATGTTCCTGCAGCACCCTAAGAGACAAAGGTATGATAAGCAGTCAGCAAGAGAATACATGCCAGGTTTTCTATTTATGCTCTTCCCCTACTGTCACTGTTAGCTTACCTTTTGTGGCTTCAGGGTAGTAGCTTAGATAAATGTCCAGCACAGATTACCTATTAACCATCATGTCAGAACAATATTTAGAACCTCACAGAGAGAAGATTCTGACTACAATTTCTGTTAATTTTTACATAATTGCTTACAGAATCTTGCATGAGAACTCTGGCCAGTATAGATGAAATAAATATTTGTACCCTGATGCTATGCTCTGTCATGGCAATAGCTCCTCAGGGAACTTCCCTGAATGGGAAGACTTGAAAAGGAAAAATTCAGTTTAGTTCCGATTTTTCATGGAGTACTCCATCGCTAGTACAATAATGCTGCCTGTGATCCCTGGCGAATGAATTGTTCTAAGCTCCAAGTAAATGACGAATATTTGTCTGTTTAAATCCCTGAAAAGACATCCGCAAAAACCACTGACAATCCTCCTTGTTTATTTAGCATTTGAGGTTTGCTGTTGGGGTTTTTCTTTGTTTGTTTGTTTGGATTTTGTGTGTGTGTGTGGTTAGTTTTGGTTTTGTGTTTTCTGGCAGCTGTAATAGAGGTATTAAAAGCCATAAATAACACAGAAAGAATGATATTTTAAAGACTTCTTCCCTTCCACCTCTGTCAGAAAACTTACAGATAATCTCCAAAGCCTACTGCAATTCTCTTCTTCCATCCCTTTCCTGGATATCCAGGGGAAGAAGAAAGTTCTTCTTGGGTAGGTTAAAATAAGCAAAGCTAAACAAAGCCTAAACAGCCACCTAAAGACTGGATTTTCTCCCCTCTCCACTTATATTAATACCTCCTCCACAAAAGCCATTCGAGCACAGGAGCTGCTGACTGAGAAAGCTGTAAGATCAAACCCTGTAGTTGTCATGTAGAAATCTTTATTTATACTCCTTAAATAATCCAGACCCAGCTGCAAGCAATGCCAGAGACAGAATTATGGGACATGCTGACAAAGACTCCCCTTTATTTACCTTCTCAAGAGCTTTGACAGCGAGAGCTATTTTCTTCCTAGTGCTGAAATCACACTGGCTAAGTCAAAATTATTCCAGAAATGTGGATTCCTTCTAAAACAATAGTTAAATGAGAAAGAAAAATCTATTTCTAAATAGCTGGACTAAAACCTGGCAATAGCTATAAAAGCAGTGATGAGCTTTTCTTCTCAAGGGAAGTGAGAAGTTGCCAACACTCATTTCTCATTTTTCAGTCCAGTGGATCCCTCAGAGGTCTGTGTAATTACATTCCTGTTAATATCATGTAACGGAGGAGACAGATGCATCTAATAGGAAAAATTTTAAAAAAATTTTTTAAAATTTTTAAAATATTTTTTTGTGTGCTGAATCTTTTAAGTAAATCCTTAAGAAACCATAAAGATTTTTTTATCCATGATTTTTATGACACAAAGTGTAGGACTATTACATCCCATCTACACAATGCATCCCTGACACAAGCAGAGATGCGACAAGCAGCAGCTTTGAAAAACAGGCCTTAAATAAAACAAAAATAGAAGCTATAATGGGAATAAAAATCTCTGATCCTCAGGGGATTCAGCTTCAACCAAAACTCAGTTGTGGAGTAGGAACTGCTTTAAATTTCTTTTTGCTCATTTGCATACCAGCACTAAGATTCTGTCCAAGAATAATTAGCATAAGATACTTCAGAAAATGAAAATGGTTTTTAATAGATGGATTGTACTCCTCCTCCTCTCTCTGGATGATTAAAATGAATGTTCTACTCAGTCTCATTCCCTGGTTTCAGGATTTAGTTCTTTCCATTCATAAGGATTATGCTTTTAAACAGAAATGGTTAAAATATTTTTCTTAATTTGTGTCTCTGGAGTGAATTTTTAGTCCCACCTAAAAGAAGACTGTGCACAAGTCTAAAATCTGTGCACAAAACTGTTAGTGAATGTAATTGGGAATTGTTCTATCTAATTATAATTTACATGCTCAACTGGAATGTGCCACAAAAAGGAAGTTCTACAAAAAATGTGCAGATGGCAGTAATTCTTACTGACTTCAAAGCCTCAGTATGCAGCATTTGCCAAATCCACAAAGGCAAGGTAGCAAACAACAATCTTAACTGCCCCATCCAATTTTTCCAATATATATGAATCACAAGAACATCTTTAAATCTTGATCTTGGTGTCCTCCCACAGCATCTTCACAACCTTCTGTACCAGGAACAATGTGTTCTGACACAAAGGGTGAATAGAGGTTTCGCAGTGTGTGAAGGACCCGACCTGTCTGGTGCAGAATTTGGAAGGTGGGAGGCAGATAAAGCAGTGGGTTGTGGGAAGACAGCGAATGGCCTCATTACTGGGTAAGCTGGATGACCCAGCACTAGATTCTGCTCTTGCTGCTGCCACAGCTGCCTTGTATCACGTCATTCTCACAAAACATACGTTACTTACATTGCCATATCAGGGTTCTTATTTGGAGACACTCTGTGAATAAAGTCAATGGAGCTGCACATACACAGGGTGTAGGTGCAGGTGTGTATGGAGAAGTCAGACCCTATGAGTTTCCATTTGAGTTCCCACTATCGGTCAATACTGATCGTATTCTCTCTGCCTTTCAGGCACACATCTTCCAATGTGGGGTAATATTTCTCATCTCCTGTTTATCAAAACACACTGAATGCAGAGAAAACTAAGCTTCACACACCTGAGTTCTGATTGTCACTGAATTGACCTAAGTCATTGGGCAAGTTCTGTCAGTGCTGTGCACCAAATGAGTTATGGGTCCTTGGGAAATGAAAGCACAAGGCCTTGTGATTGAAGACTTTATTTTAACACAAGCACAACATGAGGATGAATGAAGATGGATGAGGTGATTTTAATTCCTAAATTTCCTAATTCAAATGTTTGCCTTACAAAGTTAATAATTAATATAACTTTGAATCTTTTAACATGCTTTTTTGAGGTTTATTGCATATTTTAGTCAGTGATAAGACAGCATGACTAATCAATTAACAACCTTACAAATACTTGCAATTATTTTTTTAAACTGTGTTGACATATAATAAAACATTGTCAAGGAGAGTAAAACTAAGTCATAAGCGATATAAACTAAAGAAGCAGAAGAACAAAAATTATTCAGACTTTATGTCAACTGAAGATGTATTTTGCAAAGAAATCCATTCACCCCTGGCAACTGTTAGGTGCCTTACTAAATGGACGTCTAGCCTAAACCCAAATGAATACTGTTTTACTCACGTGTGACTTAGCAGAGACTGGTGGTGAAGCTTTTCTTCCTCTGTTTGTTCAAACAAGGTAGTTTATCCTACAGTCAGAATGCCTCTGAGACACAGAGGTTACTGCCTCTAGCATAGCCTTTGCTTGTCAATGCTGCATTGAGGGAAGTTAACCTTCGACTTGACTGTCTGATTGCTTTCTAGTTTATTTCTGCAAAATGATCCAGATTTACAATGACTAAGTGAAAAACACAGACTTGGTCCGAGTCAGAGGAGATGCA
This sequence comes from Pampusana beccarii, assembly GCA_013399365.1. Taxonomy (NCBI): domain Eukaryota; kingdom Metazoa; phylum Chordata; class Aves; order Columbiformes; family Columbidae; genus Pampusana; species Pampusana beccarii. The sequence goes on along the minus strand of VWYH01004049.1, from coordinate 197,722 downwards.
ATCATACAGCCTAGGGTTTCAACCCACTCTGTCCAGATGCCTGCTAGAATGAAGTGGAACAAAAGCCTCACATAACAAAGCATCAGACTCAGTTGGAAGACAGCAGGTGACAGCACTACCTCCCACAAGGAGATGCCCCTCCAACACAGACACACAGAGCAACTGATGAACATGCACCACATCTAGATTTCCACACAGTGCAAGGCAGTTCCAACACAAGGACCAGGGTGGTCATTGGCTTCACCAGTGAGCTCACACTGAACTATTAGCCTCCCAAATCATATGCTTATTGTTGAAGAAATTCCAACCTTATATCTGGACTGAACTTGCCTGAGAAGGAGAATGGGAAGAAAACGGGGTTTGATGGAGAGAAACAAAAAGTGATAGATAGTGCAGAGATGTCAGTAGAAGCTTGGCTGGAGTCAGGGAGGCATTTGCCAAGACTGCAGCACAACAACAGGACCTCCTCTACCTTACTTTCATGCACTGATGTTATGCTGCTGAAACAGCTCCCCAGCTGGCAGTAACAGTCAGCAAGAGTCAAACTGAATCCTTACTGTATTTGTTTTGGTACTCTTACGGAAACAGCCTTTATGCTGGTAGCCAAAAAGCCATGTCTGAGAAATCCAACAGTGACTGATGCTGAAGGATAATACCACTGCTTGGTATGTTTGATTTGAGTTTCACTTTTCTGATCTTGGAAGAAATCTCCGTGAGGTATGAAGACTCATGGAAGAGGAATCTTTTTCTTAAATAGCAGCCACAGGAGATATTGCTTACTTATCTTTCTTTCTTCGAAGTACAAACTGATTGTCAGATGTTATCTGAGTGTCTGGGCGGAATTTCTTCTAGTCTGAAGCATCCCTGTTTCATTAAGAATCTAATATCCATCATGTGCAGTGGTAGTAAAAATTACTTCAATTTGAGCCACTTTGAAAAGCTTAACTACTGCCTCAGTGACAAGATGACATGCATGGATGAAAGTCTAATGCAGCTCAGGTAAGGAATAAAGACTAAGTTCGATATATCCAGTAAGGCTGCCTAATGGTTTAGCCTCAGAATGCAACCCTATCTCCTGGAACGCAACAAACTCACACACACAAATAAAATAAAAATAATTAAAAAGAAAAAACAACAACAACAAAAGACTAAAAAAAAAACCCACAAAAAAATAAAAACCAACAACACAGAACTGCAAAACTGCATGCAATGAAACTCACAAGAGTACAAAATGAATGTCGTTTCAAGATGTATCTCAAAACACTAGGTTAAGACCAGTTGCAAATAACTTTAACAGATTTGTAAAGCCTCTGCTCAGTTTCAGGTGGATATCAGAATATTTCTGTTTTCACAACGAAATCCTTGTACTACTCTACAATTTTAAAATTAAGTCAGAGAACTGGCTTGGCAGCCTGATACTACTGAAATTCAGGGTATTACCTTAACCATCTACTTTCAAGCTGATAAATTTCTCTTTTAGCAGGTTGTTTTGTTTGTTTGTTTTTTTAAAGTATAGGCTAATAAAAATTAATTCTAGAAAAGATGGCATGCATATCTTCCTGGTCATAGCAGAATCAAAGCCTGTGCAACCAAACAGAAAGTAAACATTTTGTAAGCTTAAACGGTACACACCCTTACTGGAGGTCCTCGTCTGTTTTTCAGGGCATACTCATGAATACAGGCTAAAATTCTAAGCTCACACAGCAAACTCTGTATAAAAACCAAATGAAACAATATGATCAAGGCATGTTGTCTGTCTTCCAAGCAGACAGCCCCTATCTGTTTCCTGCCAGACAGGACCCCAAACTCTAAGTAACACCAGAGCTTAGCTCCACTCAGTTGTGTCTCATTAATTTAATGCAGGAAGTCACTTCCAGATGGGACCCCAATTTGAATCCAAAAAGCTATGGCACTGTTGGGCTCATCAGGGCTTCCACATCACCTACGGCACAGCCTAAGGGATGGCAGCTTCTGCCAGGCAGTACTTCCCTAATACCCTACTGAGGTAGACATTGCTGTTATTCAGATTTAACACAGTAGAACTGCAAAGCTGTTTAAAAAAAAAAAAAGCCTCTGAACTTTGTGCCGCACCTTTCTAAACTTGATGAAAATTTCACATTTGAGAAGGTTCTCTTAGAAATATTTCTGTTCATTTTGCTTCCTCCATCTCTAAATATCAGAGGGATTTTAAATAGTTAAATTTTCCCCAGAGCAGACCTATTTTAAAAAAAAAAAAAAAATCTGATGCATGAGAAACCCAGATTCTGTGAAGTCCACATGTTAGATAGTTTGTTCCTAGTAATTTACAACACTGTGAGTTTTAGAATTTTTTTTGCAATGAAGCTGTTCCCAGCTGGCTCATATGAAGACCTCCAGCCCACTGAATGAATTGCAGTGCTCTTCCATCTTTCCTGAGCTCCTTCCCAAATGTGTCTAAAGAGAAAATGAGAAGCCTTGTAACAGTTTAATGCAAAGAGCAAGTTTCCATTGGGCATTACTAAATTCTTTCAGAATTATATTAACATTGCTATGAAAGCACTGAAAATATTTAAATCAATAGGCATGAATATTCATGAAGGAAAGACAATAGAGGCAGTCCGGCTGCTGGAATTCTTATTGGGGTGGGTGAATGGGAAAACAAGGTCTACATATTAAATCGTGTTGCTCAGCATCAGGGACCGAAGGAAACATTAGATCACCAAACATAAGCCAGACTGTGGCCTGTGTGTTCAAAAGAAGGCAGTGATGTATATTGTACTGGGTGACAGAAGAGCAACCATGCATCCAAACAGCTTCAACCTTCCCACATCCCCACCCACTCTCTCAGCTGTCTGCACTCCTCAATCACCCCCAAATTGTGACACTCAAACTCACACCATGCCATTGAAAATGTAGCTTTCTGAGGTAAAAGGCAAATGGAAAAACTGTATGTACCTTAGCTTCTTTTGAAAATATTCACCAAATTTCACTGTGTGCCTGCCTGACTGGTCAGCTGAACTTGATCTCCTCCAGCGAATTTTTGAGAATTACCCATAGTTACTACTATACGTTCCCTGAGTTGCACGAAGTTCAGCTGAGCCACCATTAGAGATAGCAGTAATATAGCCCAGTCCATGTTGATTGTATTGCTACCAAGGGATATTCATATTCATTGAGGGAACACTGAAAATGGTGTCGGCAAACAAGAGACTGTCTAATGGCTTGTATCACTAACCATGGCCTATCAGAAATACTAGAGTTATTATCCCTTCTCTACCATAGATAATTCCCTTTAGAGCATTGCCATATAGAACTAGTAACTGTACAGACAGTAAGAAATATTGTTTTACCAGTCCTACTGGTTGAAGAAATGTATGTGACAAGAGAACACCAGCGAGCACTATGGTAAAAGCCTGTTTCCTGGTGGACATTTTGACTAAGAATAGGCAGGTTGTGTTTTAAACCTTCACATGAACACTTCAGAGCAGTTATCCTGATGTATAATTTTGAAAATGCATAGGCTCTCACTCTAGAGGCCGAACTTTTTAAAACTTAAGTTATGTAGAAGATTCATAAGTATCATAAGAATGCAATTGTTATGAGTAGTATGATTACAACAGTTAAAGCCCATCTGTTAAACACGCAGATAAACATCCTTGTGCTTTCCCCTATGCTACATGATATGTTTGCCCCTTTAAATTTTATTTTCTCACAACAGCTACCAAGAAATTGGAAAGATTTGGCTTTCAGTGTTCTGACCCAGAGATGCTTTTGTGTTAACCAATATCATCTTATTTTCATGTATCCTCCATCTTCACATCGGTTTTATACTTGGACTTTAAGCAGATACATCATATTCCACAACTAGGAATGCCTAGCTGTTACAATGCAAGTAGAAATAGCATTATTACTATTATTAATATAATGATAACCATGCCATATTAGATTACTTTCCCTACTGAGGCAACCCTAGAAAAAGGATTCATCTCTGTACTTCAGAAACTACACAACCATCTCATGAGCATAGCCTAACAAAAGACATATGAATCATTCAGAGATACACACGGTGTACATGAACACCACATTCTTGCATTTAGATTCCTGATTAATCTAACAGATGTGAGAAAATTCATGAAGTTAGACAAGTCCCAAGCGATTGCACATGTGTGGATGCTGAAAAGCACAAGTTATTCCACCTATTTTGGCACTAAAGGTACTGAGCTTTTTTCCTTCTGGTCAGCTTTCACTGTGATAGAGCTACAGTTGTGCATTATTAGCAATACCACTTGCCTTTTCACATCCATTAAGAAGATTTTATAGACCTTAAAATAATTGAGAGCACTGGCAGCTTACACTCTCATATTTAATCCAACCTCTCATGCTTTGAAACCTTTTAAAAACAAATTAAAACCTCCCAGCAGTCATCTGAGGTAACATGGATGACATAAAGATGTGAAGAACCTTTTTTAAAACAAAATACTGTAACAGAAACATTGAAATGTAAGACAGGTGCCCAAGTCGTGTGTTAAGTGCACACGTATATATTTTGCCACCTTTGCATAGTACTCATTACAGCTTTGGTAACTAATAACGTATAAGCTGATCCTCCTAACTTAATTAACATATGATCTACTTACATCAATAGACCAACTGCTCCTGGTGTTCTTCTCTGCCAGACTTGACACAAACCCCACTGAGCTCCTTGGAAGTCCTCTTGCTGAGCACCCTGAGCTTTAGGCAGGGTGCTAATTGACTGTGTGATCAAAATTCAAGGCAGTTGTGTTGGGCAGGCTAGATTTCACAGACACCATGTTCATCTCCTGACCTCTCTTCTACTGTCTCGGAGTTATTCTCTATAAAGTTCACAAGCATGGCACTCACGCTGTGCAAACAAACAGTTTGTTTTCAGTTAATGATCCTCACCATCAAACATGCAGTGGAACTCAATTTCCTAATTTATTTCTTTTTTCTTTCCCTCCCTCCTGCTGTTTATTACCAGCAAATGTGATCTCCATCATATAGACTGCAAGATCTGTGGCCCAGCTACAGCGTTGATGCATTTGTACAGCACCCAGCGCACTGTGGTTTTGATCCTAATTTGGAACTGACACTTTGTGAACGCTTTTTGTAACGTTTCTTTCTTTGGAATTCACAAGCGTATAACTCACGGCTTAAAATTAAATAAATAAAATATATTATTAAATATCATTATGAATTATAAACATATCCAGGCTATACTTCTACTTCTTTCTGATCTACAGGTGGTTCCTTCGCTCTGCATCTCTTTCTCGCTGCGTTCGGATTGCCTGAGGATACATTTCAAGTAACTATTTTTAAAGAAGTAAATTTTGCACTTGTAAAGGTGTACAGACCCAATAGCTACCATATGCTTTATTAAATGCGGCCAGTATTATGCTTCCAAGGCATCTTAATTCCTTAACAGAAAGCATGCAGCATTGACAAAAAGTTATACAGTGTTTACCTGAAGTATTCTTTAACTTAGTCACTTCTAATTTCTTAGTACATACTATGGGCTATTCCCCTTCATTTACAGAGTATGTATGCAACCCTGTGAAAGATTTGGGTTTTCCTCCTGATTGTCATTTTTTTAATGAGTACAAATTTATCCAGATGTCTATTTCCTCCTGTAAATTTGGTTAACAGAAGTTTACAAAACCATTTGATGCTGTTATTCGTTACTGAAGCTGTAAGTTGCTTTGGGGCAAGGAATGCCATTTCATTTTGCATTTATACCACAGCTAACAAGACGAATCTACCAAGGGGATGCCTTGGGAAGCTGTAAGCCACCTCCTCCTCTCAATCCATTAGCCAGCAGCCCTCACTTTCCTGCCAAATCCCACGGACCACTGATAACCTGCTGAGGCTGGGCAGCTGGACACTGTATTGCTTAAGAGCCACAACAATTGCACCATCAGCATTTCAGAAAAGGATGCTGTGATCCCCCCCCCCTTTTTTTTTTTCTATATGAGATGTAAAATAATTTTTCACGCTGAGTGAGTCTAATTGATTGGTGATACAAAATATGAAAGAAAGACCAGTTCTATTTCAGCATCCACCCTTTAAAGGAGGAGCAGGTGCTTGCCACATAGTAAAAGCAACTGCAAGGAAAATGTGTCTCACTGGAGGTCACTATGCTCTCTGAAAGGTATGGTGGTTGATTCAACATGATGTACATCCATCCAATACCCAGATAGCATGTCACATTATTTTAAAGGAATATGATCAAACTTTCTCAGCCAGTTGGATTTGCTGGTTCAGCAGTCTTACGACTAAAAACAGGGATGAAATACTTTTAGTGCCTGCTTTTAAATTATAAAGCTACAAGGAGGCTGAATCTTGATTAAGAGACAGACAGGCAGTTGTACATTGAATGACTAGTCTGATGTGCAATTTCCTATCATCCTGCTCAGTGAACTGGGAAGGTGAATGTAATCAAAAATGGTGTCTTGCATGGAGAGGTTACAGTGTGATCATTGTAGGAAATTAATACAAATTAAAGCTTTTAAAAGACAGATCTACTGCAGGTCACTGTAGCCAATACACTGGTAGAGATTTACTACAAACAAGAATATCCACCACAAGATGAAAAAGTGAGGTCTAAATCTCAAAAAAAAAAAAAAAAAAAAAAAAAAAAAAAAAAAAAAAAAAAAAAAAAAAAAAAAAAGGAAAACCAGAATAAACAAACAAAAAAACCCCCACAACAAAACACACAAACACATAGTGCATCAAAATCACCACAGAGGCTAACTCAATGGTTTTACAGTTTGGTCCCAGTTCTGATCTCATCATACAGTGTAACTCAGTTTGACTGATTTCACTTTGCTTTTGCAAATTTACATCAGCATTTTCAGGAGAAATAAGTCGTTTAAAAACTGGTGGCCTAGACATTCTAAGAATGATCATCTGGCATGGCTCAGACAAAACAGAGGTAGTTCAGCAGCAGACAGTTCAAAAAATGTTAGGTTTGTTTTCACAAAATTTATATGTTTTGGAATTTGTTTATATGTTTTGGATTTGTTTATATGTTTTGGAATTCAAAGATATTTTAGATATTTTAGAAAAGCCATCCTTCATCCTACTAGAACAGCCTTCATTAATCACTATTATAGAAGCATAAAGGTGAAATCATTGTAATAGTTATTGAGTGAAAGCTTCAAGGAAAAAAAAAGCCAAAATAAGTCTCCCTTACCATCTGGCGTCTTCTGAGGCAAATATTTATTTATACTTTTATTTAAAAAAAAATGCTCTAGACCGAGAATAAAGCCAACTAGCTTCCTGTGAAGTATAAATATTCATGGTATAAACTTGATCTTAGACTAAGAAATAAGTTTTCTGGTTTTCTATTTTAGATTTTTTACACTACAAATTGTGCTCCATCTTCCCTGTGGCTCTATTTTAAGAGACTCAGTAGAAATTAGGTCTCAGCAAAACAAAGTGTACAATCAAGGAAGCAATAAATGAGCATTCTGGGAAGACATAAGCAAGTGAGAATCAGTGTGAAAGATTGATACAATGAACAGATCAGGTAGTGAGAATTTTGTGACAGTTTGGACCAGGCAATTAACACTTGGCTTGTCACAAGAAAAGCATATGTAATAACACATTACTGACACCTCAGTGAATTTGTTCAGTTGTAAACTAGATGAACAAATGGACTTTCAAAAAAAAAAAAAAAAANAAAAAAAAAAGAAAAAATAGGAGTAGCTGAATATGTAACACCACTAAACTACTCTCAAATCTCACAGAGCATCTTCAGAACAAGCTTCTGGATTGCTAAGGCTAAGGTCCATGTGGACTGCAGCCCCCTTGGGAAAGTTCTGGCCTTGCTGCTGAGCCACCCCGACCCACTCCATCCCATGGAGCCCCACAAGTGCCCTACGGCTCCTGTGGGACTACCAGAGCATCACCTGCTCAACAGACTCTGTGTCACCTGTCCCAGCATAACTCACAGACAGCTGAAATATGTCATTCCTGAAATCAGATGGTTATAAACTATAGGGGTTTTCCTCCCGAAATCAGACAACTACAGCGAAATTACTCAAGTATTTCATCACCTTAAGAGCTCATTCTGTTTTGATTTTTTTTGGGTCACAGTGGGGTAAGGCCAGGAAAGCAGGATTAAGTGAAGGCATTAGCTTGTAAGCATGCGTGTAATACCGTGGCATCTACATGAGCTTACACAAAGACTAAACAAGGCATGTTATGAAAGCGAAGTGGTAATTCTAAAATTAACGTTTCTGAAGACAGTCTTCAGCTCTTGGGCTAAGGTCCCTTCTTTCTTCACCCCAGACACAGAGTTTGTTTTATTGTAAAATGTAACATGATGCCCCTTTGTTTGGAGCCCTGTTGAAATCAACTCCGGATGCGGTACCTGCCACATACCAGAGAAATACTGGCGAAGTACTACAGGATGCTTTGATGTTTCTGTAACCAGACCAAGCCCTACAGCCACAAGACCATTTTTTCAAGAAAGGCAATTCCTCTACATCTGGAGGACCTTCTCCTCTCTACCATCCCAAGATACAAACCCCTCCTCTCCAGAGGAACAGACCTCTCCATGACACTGCTAGGCTGAGTCAGGTTTGTAGTGAAAGCAAGAACCAGCTTCTCAGAAGCTGGCCCTCAGCACAAGAGCTGCTGCTGCCTCTGAAGTCTGCTGAACAGGAGAACACTAAGCAAGTTGGCAACTTATGAGAAATATTTTTTTAGTGAAAGGTTGCCAATTTCTCAGCTGCTCCCCCTGGTAAATACAATTAACTCATCTGTAATGAGCACACTTACACACACTCGATTTAGTTACAGCTTGTGTGCAAGCTCCTACCAATTCTTTCCCCCTGTCTCAGATTGTTGACTTACATGGAACAAAAGACTAACCCTGGAAGACTTTTCCTAATTAGCATTCCATGACTAATGCGAAAATTAAGGGAGATAATTGTGTTAGCCATACTTCTGGGGTAAAGCTTTTATGAGCTACGCCTGACAAAGTGAGTGAAAACCCCAATTTTCCAACTGCTCTAAGAACGTATGAAAAGGGAGAGGGAAGGGAATTTAAAAAAAACAAAAAAGCTTGTGGGAAGTTGTCGTGACTCTGGTTTTAGGGAAGAGAGGGTGGGAGGACTTTCTGTGCTCATCACTGGGCCTCTCTGCTTTGTACCCTTCAATCTCTCTGGTGTAAAAGGGGAAAAGCAGAGCTACTGTGCATTAATACGTCCTAGAAATTCCACCCCACAAGATGTGTTCTGCAATGATCCCTTCACCTTTCTCCCAACCACCAGCATTTGTGTATTACAACACAAAGCATGCTGCATACCTGTTGAATTGAGTTCTTGTAGCTTAAGTCACTCGGTATGATTCGAATCCTAATAACCACCTGTTGGTATCTTTGACCCACAGCTCATGCAAGGTAACAAAGTTTCGCTTAACCAAGCGGGAAATTATTTCGTACTTGTCACATGCTAAGAGACAAGCACAGCTAGGACTGTGACCCAGAAGTAGTACACAGATGCTCAATTCCTCATAATTCGATTATACTACTTAACTAAGGCTACCTGCTCTTCCTGCCGTAAGTCACCATCAGCTCCCCTAAAACCAGAGAAGCTATTTATGTCCTAAAGACAGGAAATGGGCTACCTGAAATTAAAAAATCTCAAGAATAACAACTCTGAAGGACTTTTTACCCACAAATGTCAGCAAGCTTGATCATTTGGGAAGAAAGGTTTATTTCTCGAATCAGTGGCAATTAAAAATGCTATTAGCCAACACTTAAACTTGACAGATCATCTTAAAGAACTACAAATTATTTTCCAATCATAACATTCTTGTTTTCTCAAGCAGCCAAGAACACATGAAGTAGAATGAAAAGAAAGGATTCAGGATTCAATCTACGTTGTACCACAATCAGCAAGATAAAACAGTATTTAATGAACTGTATATTACTTGTTTTTGTTGGCTGTGGGTTAGGTTGGTTGGTTTTTAAGTGACCCAAGTAGCAAAGAATAGACTTCCTTTTGGGGTCCTATCAACTAAAATGATGGCAGGCCCCATTACAGTTTCTTCTCACAGCTTTGCTCAGGAAAGGAGCTCTTGCTATTCCAGGCCCCAACACATTCATTTCTCCTTGCTGGTACCAAATATTTGTGAGCCTTTTAGAGATCAACAAAAGTAGAATATTTATGTTAAGATGCTACTTGAGACCGACAATCACAAAGAAGAGGTTTGCAGGTGCTCAATTTCACAAAAGACAAACCAGCTTATCCTCATCTGCAGTTCTACTGTAAAATTGCTTATAAAGCAAGTCATCCTGGTTTAGATCAAAAGAGATGGAGAATATGTATTTTTCTGAAAAGACTGCTTAACAATCATAGGTGGGACCTGCAACATATGGTTAATTCAAAAGAGTTCAAAGCACATCTCATCCACACTCAAACGCTTTGTGAACTGTAAAAAATAGTTATATCACAAAAATTCAGAACTTATGCACAGCAGAAATAGAATACTGAATCAATAGCGCAGATCTTCTCTCTAGAAAAGATCAATGTAATTTAATGCAGAGGAACTGAAGACAGCACCTGTGTAAGAAAACTAAGTGAGGGGGTAGCTATTATTACTAGGACTTAATTCCCAGCTGTAAAATTTATAACAGCAACTAGTCCAGGAAGAACAGTAGAGGTTATATTTGAGGCTTCTGTGTCTGTGAAGCAGTGAAGAGACAAATACAAAGATGATCACTGGAAGTGTGAGAAAGGACTACTGCCTACAGCAAAATGGGGCGGAGCTGCTGCTTTGCTTCCTTCTGCCTCAAGCACACGCAGAAGTCAAGTTCTTCCCCAAGACCGGCTCTTGCTGTCCCAGATAGCAGGAGGAAAGATCTGCCCCTCACTCTTTGCAATGGACTTTACTTTGCAATGCTTCAAAAAGGGCTAGATTTCTTCTCCATTTCAGTTCCAGGCCTATTTCTGTAATAACATGTGCTGGTTTGGAGGTTATGATTTTTTTTCATGGCTAGTGAATTTGAAGAGGCTATTTATGCTGTATTTGCCTCAACAATGTCATATCTGAATATGAACATAATAATTAAATTGACCTCTGTAGAATCAAATTTTAAAAAGTATTTAATGATGTTCTTAAGTCCATCCTTCAAAACAACACCGAATTGGGTGCTTAGCCTTAACTGTGAAAGACATTTTCTAAAAATCACGGATTTTTTAATAGAAAAAAATCACTGTGTGTTCTCTGTCTCTTGCTCTGGAAGGAACATTCGTGGAAGTTTCCATGAATGCTAAGTGATTGTTCAATGGTGCCAAGGCATGCATGAGAGACACTGTAGGAATGCCCACAAAGCATCCAGCTGACAGTAAGCTGCTCCAGATCTAGAAGCAGTACTATGCTGTGATTTTTGCACTGTAAGTCATTGGCATATCATTTTCTCTGGAAAGGAGACTCTAGACATGTAATAAGAAGAAATTATGCACATTAGCTACCCTGCACCAAATTAACAGTTGGTTTTTGTCTGTGTTGCTCTTTTTTTCCCACNATTTTTTTTTAATTTTTTTTACCAACAAAATAAAAAAAAAAAAAAAAAAAACAAACAAACAACAAACACACAACAACGACCAAAAAAAACCCACACCAAACCTGCAAGCCATACATGTGAAAGTATGGCATGTGTTTCACTACATCAGCAAAGCGTCACCCCTTAGACTGACAAGTTTCATTAACAGACAGGGCCCGTTAGTTTTGGAAGGCCAGTTGTATTTTGTTATACCCCCTCTGAGGGCTGTCACACTGCTTTGAGCCAAGATAACAAGTCTGGTTACTCCTAGAAGGACACTACAGTGTGTGGACACATACCAAAACCCCTGAATACAGAGCATGCAATTACTGCTTTTGCAGGAAACTTAAGACAAGTCCCTTTCTTGATAGTAAGTCTAGAATAATTAGCACAACATAGTAGTGATTTAGGGAGAAGGGATCACTGATTCCTCCTCCATCCCAATAAATAACATTCAGAGAAACAAATGGATTTTGAAGACTCATTGCATCTAAACTGTATGTGTATATGCATGCATGCTTTTTGGTTTTAGATGTAGCAAAATAAAGTTTTACATTTAGAAAAGAACCAAACTTCTGTACAGCCTACACCAAAGCCAGATCTTCAGAGCCTCTCAAACCTTTCCTGAAATACTTATCTGCTTAAAAGAATAAAATAAAGTTATGCACATAATAAATCAATTATTTTTATGCAGACATCAGGAGTATGTCAAAGCACAGGATTTTCCAAAGCACTTGTACCAGATGTGCACATAAATTGCTATCTAGTAGGTAAGTATTACCCTGACTGATTTTTTTTTTTTTTTTTTGCAACAAAAACCCATTTGAAATCACACCCTATTTCTCTCTTAGAGGAGAAAGAGGTTGGAACAACATAATGTGGTCCTATTGTTATTTGGCTGGTTTTCCTCGGATTCGTAAGGATGGCACCACATTGCGGAATAGGTATCCAAAATCCCACTGAAACTATTACTGATATTTCTGGTTGGAGGCTGGAGACAGTGTATTAGAAATCTCAGAGATCAGAGCTGTATTGTGACTGCTTCACATGAGAAATCAGACCTTCTTTGGACTCAGGATTAACACGCAGTCCCTTACCCACTTTGGCTGTATATGCTTAATCAGAAAGCAGATATGAGAACATTTGTAGCCGCAACACCAAGTTGTCTGCATTAATGTATAAAATAATAAAGCCTTTTTGAACCTACTGGAGTTTCAGCACCTGGAATTTTGTACATAAATGCCTACCAAGCACCACAGAAGCACATCTCCCCTCTGCTTCCTGCTCTCTAAACCAAAAAGCTCTGTACCTAGGCCAGACTCAAATTTCATATTCAACATTAAAAAAAAAAAAGGCCAATAATCAGAAAGTGCAGAGTTTTTCCTCTTTGTGTGGGGTCTTTTGTGCTTTACCAATGCCTTCCAATGGTCAAGACCACTGTGGGCTCTGCACTGGCAGCAGATACTGCCCTTCAGGTAGGGCTAGAGGATACAGCAATGGAAACTCCTTGAATCCCTTCTCATGCACTTAAATGCAATAAACAGATGAGTGAGCTGCAGAGATCCCATATTTTTTCACCCAGTAAAACACACGTTTTGAATTATGTTGTTTCACTGTGTTGTAAAAAGAAGCCTTTTGATACACTTCCACCTCTCACATAACCTTTAACAAAACTTGAAAATGTTTCTCAAGCCAAGGTTTGCTAGTCAGGGCACAACAGCCTAGCTCTATATCTTGGGAACTGAACCTCCAGTACAACCTGCTGGGCCCCTGAACTTCTCACAGTGCAACTGGTCACAGTTCCTCAAGACTGTAAACATGTAAGTCAGCTCAAACACAAGAGCCTACCAACCCTAGGTACTGTACCTTCAGAGAAATCAAGGGTAATTCCTGTTCAATTCCAGATAGCAATTATGCTCAACTTAATCACATTCCATTTCCCATATATTTTTCCCCCCTCAGGAAGCTCTGAAGCTTCTCATGGTTTACCCTGTTCATAAGCCTCAGGTCCCCTTATACAGAGTTATAAACCCTGGACTTTTACCAAGCCTAATACAACAGGTATTAAAGCACTCAATCCCATTCTTTCTCTAGTATGAAAGAATAAAATAGCAGAAATCTAATTCAAAAGTTGTTAGGTACTTCTTTATACCTCCCTCTAGGTAGCTTACTCCTTTTAAGACTGTATACTCTACCTTTGCATGAATCTTACACAAAGCACTAAAATAAGCACATTTCACATCATCATTACGGTGAACTTGAATCAGCAACGCACTCTTGTTTTCAACAGATCTACCCTAATTTACAGCAGTCAGGTATCCAGCACTCTGAAACTATGGCTCCACACCAAAGAAAAAGAAACCAACAAGGACATCCCTCTGGATGTAGCAGGATGCTACCTTATGGGAAGAATTCCCACCACTCCTCTTTCCCGAGGATCAAGCCATTTTGCAACACTCCCCCACTCTGCTCTGCATTATGAAAGAGACAACAGAGACAGCTACCACATCTACAACTGTAAAGTCACAGCCATACAGTAGTCTTAAAGAAGTTATCATTAAAACAGACACTGCAAATCTATACTGTTCCAATTCAGTATGTGGATTTGATTGCCCTT
>VWYH01004049.1:29725-183501 GCA_013399365.1 Pampusana beccarii | reverse complement strand
AAAAAAAAAAGAAGAAAAAAGAAAAAAAGAGTGCTTTGAAAGAATAATGAGAAATATCTTTGTCATCATAATCTACTTCTTGCTCCTCAGCTGCCACAAATCAGTGTTGCTCCACTAACTTGCATTTGACCTGCTTTGACTTATACCGCCTGTAGATCTCACTCTGGGTGCTGAAAGTAAACTCATGTCTAGAGGCCAAACACTCAGCTGGATTGTATCAGCACACTCCCTTATTTGAAGTGCCTGAAGCACATGGATTTACAATGGCTGTAGGTCTAGTCTTGAATTATTTGTTTCAGTTTTTTAACTTTGAGTGACCTACTGGGTATGAAGACTGGTAAAATAGGCAAGGATATCGCTTATAAAGCTACATATTTGACTGCATATTAGTCTCCAATTATTATACTCTGAAGTACACATACATAAATATGATATGAACAAATTCAATCAATATTCCATCAAAACATTTCTTCTGTACAATGCCCAATGTGGTTAAAGAAATCATACAAAAGCCAGGATCTATTTGTGCCTAGAGTTTAGTTTCCAAATTCACTCTCCTGTTTCTGCTAGGATTTTTTCAAGGCACTTAGTATTTGTGGAATGGACCCAAAAGATGGACATTTTATTGCTGTAATCCAGTCAATGTTTGTGTAATTAGAGCCAAGTTTACTGACACACTTTCAGCTTAGAAGATCTGTTTTGTTTATTACAGCCAAAATTGTCAAGCTTGGCAGCCTAAATTCAAGCACCAAAATCTCTATTTAGGTGTTTATATAAGTGGCCTACTTTTTGCAGGCAGTGAAGACCTGTAAACTTCAAAAGCAGTCAGCGCCCAGCACCTCTGAAAATCAGGTCATTCACTTAGCTGCACAGATATGCAATTACCCACATTTGGAGGAAACGCACCTTTGTTTGTACGACTTCAGTATATAAAGTGGCATGGTGTGCCCTATGAAAAACACTTTGAACACACCTTTTGAGAATTTCAATTCCTTCTGCAAGGCCTCTCACAAAAGCAATAACCATCTAATTAAATGTATCATTGATTTCTTTCATCTAGACTGAATCCGATCTGACTAGTGAGCTGACTAATAACGTGTTGAAAAGACCCCAGTGTTTTGACTCACTTTCTTCTCATTTAAGCATTGTATAAATCTCAGGCATAGTCTCTGTGGTGGTTGTCCAGAGCTGGTTGCATGGCTGAACAGATCATCTTCATTTGATTTGTACAATAACACGTTAATTGCAGTGCTGAGATCTGCTTAGAGCATATTGATTGCCAAATGACCTTGTGTAGTTCCTATTTCCCGTGCTACCAAAACATCTAGTCAAAATCTTTAAAGGTCAGCAGAAATGTCTGTTAGAAAAGCTTTTATTTACTACCAGTCTAAGACTGTGATAAAAGGTGCTATTTCTAGGACCAGTGTTGCAATATTCTTGCTGCTGCTCCACTCATAACTAAGCCCCTGGTCATGAGAGAGAAACCCCTCCTTTCACTGACCCTGACACATTCCTCATCAATTTAGCTGCAATACAGCTGTTTGCAAGAACCAGAAGTGGCTCAGCAGGGCTTATACTGATGGTATTCCAAAGGTCCTCTGTAACTGCAGCAAGGATTCAATAACTTCATTGTGGCAGCTGAACACTTGGACCACTGAAGTAGGCAATGGCAAGGATTCTATCTAAAATAACACTAGCTTCCCTTTGCACTTTGGATAGATAATGGTCTTCAGGGCATAAATAATGTTCTCTTGGTTTTGCAGTTCCAGAACCAAAACCAACAAAGGCGTGATACCTAAAAAGTGAGCTAATTAAGGTTCCTTTGCTCTTTTTCCAATATTCTAAGGAAATATGTTAGCATGTAATGTCCACTGTAACGTATGAAGTGTGAGAAACCACACAAAAGAAGGTATCTACAATCTTCTTGGCATAAGTCTACAGGAAGAATTATTCTGAAGATATTTTCTGTATTCTGGGGTACACCTAAGCTCCTTGGCAATTAAGCCTTGAGATATGTATATGTATATATGATTCTGTGTTATTGTGGTCCCTGAGAAGTCCCATCAGGAACCAGATTATATGCTTTATTATACTATTTTATTATACTGTAGTGATTATGCTCCATGGCAGACAAGGGCCAAACAACAAGGTACTGTCTCTGCAAAGATTTGTCAGACAGAACTTCTACATAATACCTGAATTATGTCACCCTTTCAAATGTAAAATTTAGTTGCATTCCAAATCATATGAACAGTACTATCTTGAATTGTAAAAGGAACTAGAAATCCATTTTTTCCAAGGCAGAAAGATCTTGATTTTCTTTTTTTACCATGAATTGATTGCGTTATTATGAGTTTAAGCAACAAGGGAAAGCAATAACGTTTGGCTGTTGATTCCCTGAAGTATGAAAGAGAAATTATAGGATTTTAGTCTTACATAAAAACTCTCTTTTGGATACTGTCCTTGCAGCATCACTTTTGGCCTATTAACTGTATGGTAGTCCATCATGTAAACATTTGCAAATTATGAAGTGCGAAAGATAAAATATTGTAAATACCAGTCTCAAGAAACAGCTAAAATGCAGATCATGTGTGAACTGTTGCATACATACCACAGCAAAGGAGAATTTATAGCTGACTTACTAGTGCATGCAGTATATGCCCCCCCAAATTTTACCTTGCAGAAAAAGAGATGTGCTCTGCTGCAACTCTGCTGAGTTCTATCCAATTGCACTGAGCTGAGTATCTCTACATGGATGCAACTAAAAGCATTTTGCTTATGCCATCACTAGTGTACTGACTGTTATCGAAGCCTTCTACTTTTATTAAAATAATGTGTTTCATATTGTAACCATTTTGTTAAATTATAGTTTCATTGGCAGCCTCAGTTTTTAAGTAGCCCAAGACATGAAAATTGAAAATGTTAGAAGTCAGGGCTGAAATACATTGGCTAGGAAGTATGGAACAAGCTTTTTTAAGGACCTGACCAAACCATATATTCTTATAATTCACTTTTATAAATAAAGGGTATCAAGTCCTACAAATTCTTAGAAATTCATTTCCCAAGAGCCAGGCCAAGATTTGAGCCCACACAAATAATAATAGAAATTAAAGATAAAAATGGCTTATAACTGTTTTTTAACCTCAGCATTTTCCTGTAAATATGGAAGTACAACCAGTCTGCTGTTCCCTATTCTGACTAAGCAGAGGAAATAGCAGTAGGATCTTAGGTAATTCAGACAGGGAGAGAAGGACAGAGCATGTAAAATACAGAGGATCACTTATTTTGTCCATCTTCTGTCAGAGAAAGATTGGCATTTGTAGGTACTTTGAATAGGAATTTTCATAACTAATTACCCATACTTCTAGAACTTCCCTTGAAAGACTAATCAACTGGTTAATATAGTACTTCTGAAACAGTAAAAACTGACAGCCTGTAAGTCCAATCAGTCAGTGAGGTACAAAGTGCCACCTTCTACTCACATCTAGGATATATTCATTACATGGAATAAAATGTTTCTTAATTAACTGAAATAAGTATGGACTAAAATACTTGAGAGAACCTGGTATCATTCACTCTGCATTGAGAAAAATGACCTTTCTTGTGAACTTGGTATCTGAACAAAGTCCAGTGAAGTCAGAACCTTTCCACTGACTTGAACGGCATTATCCTCTTTTATCTGCTGCTACACTTCAAAACTGCATTGACATAATTGAGCTCAAAATTGGGTTCAAAAGTACAAACTTTCCTCAGTCACTTTAATTATTTTTCCTTTCCTGTATCCATTGTGTCACATAAAAAATGTATTCAAATTTCTTTCAAGTGAATTGCATCATGGATGAAATGAAGAAAACAGGATGCCTGTGATGTAGAACTGTGTCACTTTGAAAATAAAGCAACAATACACATTTCTTTGCTTGTTAGACTGTACTTCTAGATTCTCACATTTCCAAATGACTTCACAGTTTCACCACAACCTCAGCAATTATTCATATAATGGAATGTTTGAAAAGGTGGATGGTTTTATTCAACCAAATGTGTCAATTTTTCAAGTCTCTCGTGTATTTCCTGGAAAAGTCATGTTGGAATGGAATAATAAAAGCCATGTTTTATTTGCCTTAGTGACGTAAATGTTCCCAGTCAAAAAGCATAGGTACTTTTTAATATTATAACAATAAAATTAGACACATGTCACTTTTCCTCTTGTAATTGCTAATACAGCGTATCTGTGCCTATTGTTAGAGACACAAATGTGCCTTTGATATTGACAGTATTCATCTGGCACTTAAGGAAAGATGTTAGCATGAAGAAATCTCCTGCATAGGTTGCAAAGCTGATTGCATGGATAATTCCACTAAAAAATAACTACCTATCTGTCAGAAAGGATTTTTTTGTTGTTATTTGCTGAGCTTTTAACATTTTAGCAGAATAGAGCTTTTTAGATACCTTGAAGTACCTCCACAGCAGGCTATATTAAAAGGCACCAGTGTAATAATTTAAATTCACCATCATTGAAAAAGACATGCGCGTGCATACTGATAATATTAGAAGCAGGTAGATATATGCATCTTGGATTTGTGTATATCATTACAACAGACATCACATAAGTTCTGCTGTCCATTTGCCTTTCTTGATGCCCTGCTCAAGCTCTGAAGTGTTTGTACTGGAAAGCCTTACCTTATTCACTTTGTCTTCACACATTCTACTTTCTTACTGCCTATGGGAAATCCACTGATAAAATTCACTACAATTAGAATAGAGCTATTCCCCCAATAGATCACTGTATTAGCTAGAAGAAAGCCAAGGACAATAAAATCCAGCCAAGCTCAAGGAAGTTACTGTCCAATTGACAACTGCTTCCACTGCTAACAGATATCACATAACCACTACTGGACAACTTTACCAGACTTGATGAAGGGGTCTAACTTAACGAAGTCTGACAGGAATAAGCCCCCTCGCAAATCTTCTCACTGCTACAGCTGTAAGAATAAGATTTGGACAAAGAAACTGCCTCAAAAATATCTTAAAATGCCATGAAAGGCAATACCACAGGCTAGAGAGATGGGCGTTGAAAAGGTGGTGGATTATGTTGAACAAAATATTGTTAGTTTTGGAGGAAAAGGAAGTAAGAGCAGTTCTCTCTAGTGAATGCATTGTCAACAGACAAAAAAAAAAAAAAGATAATGTCTTGTTAAAATAGCAAGAGGCAGAGGCTATCACTTCATCTCCCTCTTAATGGAAACGCTTCATAAATAGACTTTTCCCTCAAACAGACTTTGCTCAGCACTTGAGTAAATAATCCATGTACTTTTTAATTCACCTTTTTGCCCAAAGAGTGCTAAACTCATTCTCCAAGTTCAATGCATAACAAATTACAGTAGCCTGAAGATAAGGACTTCAAATTACTTTATCAGTGTAGTATTAGAAAAGCAGCAAAAGGACTGTTCACACATGGAGTGTGCTGCTCAGTTCTTTGGAGTCACATATTTTTATTTTAAGGACATAAAACAATAATCCAATAGATTATTAATTCCATTGCCCTTTCTTCCTCTCTCTCTAATCCCACACACACTGATCAAAACACACGTCTTATAACATGTCAATTGTGCTTGAAAAATTGGGATTTAGAAGTCATTTGTTTTTCAGGTAGTGGGAAATAGAAAAATACTTTAACTTCTGTGTCTTTTAAAATCAATTTTTTCTCTTGAGAATGGTGCTGCAGTGTATAAAGAAGTATTGCATTAGCACTGATGCGGTTATGAACTCCATTTGGTATTAAAAGACTTAATAGTTATGTCTGAGAAGAGATGTGCTGAATAGTTGTGGCATATCTCTGACAAAACATGGTTTTATGCAGCTCAGTCTAAAGGAAAAGTAGACAAAGTAGATACTGAAATTCTTTCCCTTAGACCAGAAAACTGAATCAAGTATCAGCTGTCAAGGTCAAACAAGTTCTTTCTTCACATGGTTTCAATAGCCCAATCCTTAAGAAATCGAGGTAAAGGATTGCCCTACATTTCCTATGAAAGCACACAGGAATTGGCTGGATTTAACAGGTGTTGATGGTAACTGTTTTTATGAAAGTCAGGATGCTCTTTTATAATTTCTTAAACATATACTTCTGTCCAGGGAGGTTATGAAGTCCCATCCTTGGAGATATTCAGAAGCCGTTTGGACAGGGCCCTGGTTATCCTGCTCTAAGTGCTCCTGCTTGAGCAGGGGGCTTGGGACAGATCATCTCCAAAGGTTCCTGAGAACCTCAACCATTTTATATAGCTGAACAATACAAGTTATCCTCACTAACAAGTGCTCTTACATCTCACTTGCACTTTTACTCTGAAACTATCTAAAGATGGAAGGCTGAGAGAAAAGATATCCTGCAAAACAACACTCCAGCTACTGCCTTACTTTCTATGATGATTTGTACTGGCTCGTTCTTAAAAAACAGATCTGATTACCTCTTTCTCCTTCCAAAGCACCACACAACACAGCAAAATGAAGCATACAGAGGTGGTGGGTGTAACTCATGCCTAACCTGCCAAACCATTCTGCTGCTTCTCAGTTAAGACAAGGCTAATCCTCTTGTGTTCTTGTGTTCTGAAGACCCCTCACAAAATTGCAAGAAAGGAAAGAGACATAAATGGTCTAGTCTGTATACTCTCAGAATAATGACATTTTAAGAGGGCTATATTTTGCAGCAAATGTGTAACAAACCTTGTGAAACCAGCTTAAGTGTTGCACTGGTGATGCTCCAATGCAGAACATTTCATTTTATACTTAATAACTGTTCGGGCGGGAGAATGGTAGTAGTTTGTTTATTTGGGTTTTTTTCCTGATTTCTGCAGCTAACTCCAGTTAACAGACCTGTCCACGATACTTGTATGCCAAAACAAAATCCAAACAGTCAAACCCATGTCACCCTTCCCAGGATATAAAGCTGCAACTTGGGAAAAAAACAGTCCCCTACAATTTCTAGAGTCCCTTCTGAAATTATTATCAGTGGCTTTAAGCTGTTTATTAGGGTCAGTGTCAGGTTCCAAATCTGTGAAGGCAGACATATCAATCACATATAGCAATGATGACAGTAGCTGCAAACCAGGGGAAAGTGTATTAGCTGCCAAGGCCTCCCACGCATGGAAAAACATTTAACAAAGACAGCTGATTAACTCATTCTCACACACTCATTTATACTCCACTGCTGACTGCATTTCAAGAGTAATTTCCATTACTATAATAAGCATACTATACAACTTGCTAATAGGAACAGTTCACAGTCCTCTTGCAACATCATCATATTAATCAGAAAAGGCAAGGAAGGGGTTCTGCAAAACATTCCAGGATCCCTTAGAAAACACGTAGCAATAGTCATGACAAACTTCCAGAGTTATCCAAACTGCAGGTACCCACTGTCTGCAGAGACCTCGTTATGGCCGTTCACAGATCGTCAGAGTCCACACCTTGTTCCCCAGCTATTTCCTCTACCACATTTAACCTCTGCATGAATCTCCTAATTCACAGCATGGGATCCCTCCCCTGGCCTTTTTGTGGCTTGCCCTTCTATTATTCCTTCTCTGAGGCAAGAACCTACACTGGGTTGTTTTGACTGCGAAGGTATTACTCTCTCTGTTTTTTACTTCCTTCTTCCAATGCATGAATACTTGCACAGGGATTTCTGAGGAGTTTATTTTATTAGTCATGCATGATATTTATATCCCTCTATGTTTCTTCCTGTGGTTTTCATACAGTACAGCTTAAAGTATTCAGAAAAATACATGAGCAGTTGGGAAAAGTATGCAATTTTCTGTCTGGTCTTTCTATTTGAACGTTCTCTGCTTTTTTGCTGGCTAATGAGCTGGTTAATTCTTTGCAGACTGTGTTCCAGAAGCAGTGCTTGAGGAAGAGCCCTTGTGTCAAGTCTAGGAAGTCCTAATAAATCATCAGCCAAAACCGATAGCATGCAGAAGTGTGCCATGCACGGGTGTTTACAGAACTGCATGCAAAAGAATAATTTCACTGTCAATTTTAACTTCCCTCTCCCCAGGTCCCAACCAGTTGGAGTGCTCTTGTCTGGTACTCTTTTTGACTGTTAAAGAAGATCACTGCAAATTTTCCTTCATTTCCTCTCTGTAAAATCACTCAAGGAAACAATATGAATACCTCTGATACCTCTTGCCATCAACAATATCGAACAACTGAAAAGCTACTTTATAGCTGAGCTTCCTCAAAGAGATTCCCCAGAAGACAACAGCAGTCTTAGAAGAAATCTAACGTGCCACTACAATATCTCCCCTATGCTGTTTAAACCTTCTGCTGTTGCAAGCCACATGAGCAGATTATTGACAAGAGTGTGGGGTTTCATACAGCGTGATCAGAGAAGTGAAAATTTATACTGTGAACACAGCAATTGACCATAACTGAATTCCAAGAAAGGAGAAAAAGGCTATATAGCCCATGGGAAGATTTATGTTACGGAACAGCAAAAGCTAATAAAAACACAAAAAACCTAGTGATCAATTCAGAATGCATAGACTTTAATATCTGATACAGGGTTTAGGGCCAGGGAAAATGATTAAATAATCCACTGTGACTACTTTTATGTCCCAAGATTTTATATTTTGCTTAGAACCCACATATACTAGGATTCAAATTAGTGCTTATCTCCTAGAAAGTTGTTGAAAGCCGAATGGGAAACATTACATGAAGAAATCACTGTTTCCTCAGATTTTTTTTTTTTTTCCAGTGCCTAATCGTCTTCACTGTTAAAATGTTGTGACTTAATTCCACTGTGAATTTGGCTGGCTTTAGCTAGTAGCCAGGTACTTATTAGAATCTGCTCTTCAGTAGAGAAAGAAAGAGTGAAGGAGTCAGCCATACTTCATCCCATTTGAAATGTTTAAGTGCTGGAATCAAGTTGCTTCAGTCTTGTTCGTTGCACTGAGAGGTAAAGCCTGTCTCAAATTGGCTGAGCAGTCCTTTCAGCTTCTGGTAGAGTTGAACCACACTTGCCAGACTCAAGAAGGTGATGAAGTTACAGATTTATTTCACATAGATAGGGCATTAACATAAAAGTTGGAATCAGTAAAGAAAAATGGAAGACTACCTATGAGCTGAAGAGAAAAAGGAAGAAGAGAAAAAGCATAATGAAAACTGAATGGCTGAATAGCAACAGATGAAGAGAAGGAAGATGAAAAACACGCTCAAAAAATTATATCAAATTTCCAAGTTCATTAGATCATATTGAGAGGAGTAGTTTGACTTTGGAAAGAAAAAAACAAAACAAAACAACTTTCTAAATTTTTACCTTGTTTCCTTGTTACACTAGTATTCCCTTCATAGTAGGACATGATCTGGATTAGAAACTACTCTCATTGATTCGAACAGGTGTTAAAGCAATGGATTACAAACGCTCCATTAATAACAGCCACTGGTTTCTGAAGCTCCATTCCTTATTCATCATGATATCGGTTAACAGGGCAAACTTTTCTCTCTTAGCCTTCCTCAGCTCTTGCTTCCAGAAACAAAAGAGAAACATTCTTCAAAAACAATGGTCCTCTGAATGATGCAGGCTCTGTGTCTTGTGGATAAGCACCTGAGCAGCATCAACAACACAGTCAGTGTAGGCAATAAAAAAAAAATACACAGAAGTATTAGAGTGCTTCTTCTCCTAAACTATTATATTTTTTAAATCTAATCCTATTTGTATGCACACCTAGACTATGAAAAAAGCACATTGTGGAGCCTAGGTAGAACTATTTTCCATGTCTTCTATGGGAAGCAACCTTTAGGACTACCTCAACTGTGAGTTCAAAAGCTTAGTCAGAAGATTATTTTACAGGGAGATTCTAGAAAAATTCTTTACAGCAGTAGATTCACTCTGGCTTTTTAAAGTGCAACTGTTTAGATGGTTACAGACCATTACACGCTTAATTTCCTACACCCTGAACTAGCTAGAACAATTCCAGTGTAGAAGTCATGCATAATCTCTATTGAGATGTTATAGGCAAACTAATATCAGCTGAGCCTGAACAGGCCTCATTTATTTCTCAGAGCAGAGACAGCTTATATCTGAAGTAGGTTTTATCTGTGCAAATATAGGACTATGTCTATGTAAATGTGTAGACACCTTAAGGTAATTAAAGGGAAGTAGCCATAATTGTGCCTGAGATACAACATCTAAAAAGTAGAGAAGACAGGTATTTTTGATTACGTATTTTTTCCACATATGGTTGAATACTAAATGATACACCTTAACCCTGAAGACTCAGTGCTAGTATGAAAGGTATCTCAGATTGAATATTAAGTTAATGTAAACACAAAAATACAGCAAGGAATACAAGTCGGAAAGAATTCAGCATTGCCAGGTGAGGGAACACAGCTGTTTCTGGACCTGATAAACCATTTTGAAAGATAAACATTCCTGAAATGCAAGAGAAGCAAAAACCTGAGAGACCTCTGAGATTCAGCAAAATGCATGCATTAAGAATACACACCCTTGGTGCAACACTGAGTTTACTAACATACATAAAATCAAGTGAACCATCTGGATGCATTTATTTTCTGAACAGAATAAAACAAATCTGCACATAAAAAAAGTAACTATTCCAGCCATGTCTGCATTCATTTGTATTTATTTTGGGGGCATACAGAACCCTGAAGGTATGTTTCCTTATGCTTCTGTGCTGAAAGTTGCAAAGCACTTAAAGGAAATTAAATCCCTGAGTCCCATTCAATAGCAACTGGAAGCCTAAATCCTTAGCCACCCTGAAATAACCAGTCCTAAAATCCTGATGGTTCAAGAACGCATTATCCTCTGAAGGCTGTTATTGTAATGTCTTTGAAGTCATTATCGATTGTATTTATTCTTACCCTGAAAGTACCCTCAAAAAGAAAAGATAGACATCTTGAAACAAGTTTTGCAGCTGCTTCCTGAGGAGTTTGCATTATGTAATTATTTGCATTAAAAATGCCTAAATACCACAAAAAACTTACATGCTATCATTTGATATCTAATGTTTTAGAAGTTTGGTTAAATTCTGCCTCATGGACATCCGTTTAACATTAGCCTAAAAATGAATGCTAGTTAAACACTGAGGAACTTGGCCCTTCCTCCTTACATTCCATTTTCTAGAGCATGAAGATTGTCTCAGAGAACATTTCATTAAAATACATCCCATATTTTGCCACCGTCTTGTCATTTACCTCATGGTGGGAGAAAAGTGATGCCAAATAGCTTACTGAGCTTTGATGCATTTCCTCACTGATATTAGCTTAATTTAACATATCCCTTGCGTCTCTTTCTTAACACCATCTTGTAAATTATCCTTCCTGAGATTGTTGTTCTTTTTTTTTTCTGTACCATTTTGATGCATAGCATGAAGCCATCCATCACGAGTCAGAAGCAATGTATCTGCTAATGGAAGGCCCATTGCTTCCAGCTCAGTGAGCACATTGTTCGTCTTCTTGAATGTGCCACAGCATTTCCACCCTTGATGGTCTCCACTGGACGTGGTTTCCCCCTGGATGGACGAGCTGCCCAAGGTCCCCCCAGACCGGCTGGGGCAGCAGCCACTTTGCACCACAGGCTTTGCTGCCCTGTTTACCTGCTGCAGCTGAGCTATGTTTCCTTCTCTAGATCATATCATTTTTTTTTCTCACCTGTTATTTATCAACTTTGTCTTTTATTTGAAGTTATGTCTGCTTCTGTAACTACCTCATTACTACTGCATTAGCTACCTAGAAAATTCACTGTGGAAATATCAGAATATTCTCTAAAGCTCAATGCCCAAATATTCACACATACCCACAACTACATACTTTGTAAATACTTTATTTTACTTTATCAGATTAAAACTGTGATAAGCTTCCTGGTTTTTATGTTCCCATGCAATTTTCTACAGATCTGGCTTCCAAAAGTGGCCTTCCATTAATTTCAAATTCAGTTAATGGCAGGTGCAACTCATGGCATATAGGCGTTCATCTATCTAACTACACTCACAGGAGTCATTTAGTCTGAATGCTCCCCAGTAATCACAAAATCAATAACCACCTTCTTATAACAAGTTCCTCTCTATGTGGAAGCTCTTTAATAACTTCCTCTATTTCATTGTATCACTTCTCTGTGAGTATTCAGAGTTTTTCCAAAAGGAGAGTCTTTCCAAAGCGAGATCTGATTTTATCTATTCTACAATGACTACATTAACAGAGCTTTTGCATCATTCTAATGGGCCATAATAGTTTTTCCTTTCCTCTGCCAAGAGTCTCAGTACTTGTTCAAACGTACCAAAAAGTCCACATAATCCATTAAATGATAGTGCAGTGGGAGTTATTTGGAAAGATATTCTGCAGAACAGCAGTTCCTCAGGGTTCCATTTTAATGACACTGTTAGTGTCCATGTTAGACACACTATCCCCATCTTCTACTCTTGGTCACAGGGGACGTTAACTGAAATGTTAACACAGTGGTGCTGGCCTCAGAAGTAAACTTCTGAATTTACAATGTTTGACAGCATCAAAAATTAGGCAAGAGGAGTTTGCCCATCCCAAATAAATGGAGCAGAATCAGTATTACTTTTGGACAAGAAAGTCAATTACTTTTTAACTTAAACTGACTTTGAAAACTGCTTTCTTACTCTTTTCACAACTATAAATTTCCATGTCATCTCCTTATCGTAAGATGCTCTGAGTGATTTTCTCTCTATTTTTGCAGTTACTGCTCAGTAACTGTAATCTTTCAAATGAAGTAGAACTCCTCAATATTGCTGTATTAAGGGAAATTATAATAGCTTATTGACTGCAGTTTAGTCAATGATCCATTCATTATTCTGTCTTAAAGGCTTCTGGAGCTTGTAAAATAATGTATTTGATTATCTCAAAAGTCAATATAAGCACAAATGAGGGACTGCAATGAACCAAACCAGTTAAGATAATTAGTGTAGTTGTGAAAACAGGGTATCAAGCTGTTCAACGCACCCATTACACCTGAGTCTGAACTGTTTTCCTAGGCTAATAGTCTGTACAAATAACCAGGTATAATGCCACAATAATGCATTTGTTGCTCCAGAGATCCTCAGCCTGAAATGTGGTGTGAGTGCACATTTTACATAGAGATGGAACAGGGTAATTGCTGCCTAAATTGCCAGTGTTAACATTTAAAAGGTGAGACATGGTACCTCATATATTTGGTACGTGAAGCAGTTTTGTTACATATTTCACTTTAAATATCAGGCACCCCAATCAAGAGACAGTAAAAGAGACAGACTATGCATGAAAGTTTGGTATTTAATTGGATTGTCCCCTCCCATAGCACATCTCTGTTACTTCCTACACCACGTTCTGATCCTGATCTTTTAGTTCAATATAATTCTTTTTCTCAGACTGTAAGAACAAAGAACATGAAGGCAACAGGGTTAAAAATCAAACTAATGGAAAACTAATGAAGCGAAGAATTAAGCTACAAATCTTTATTTTCTCCTCAGAGTTTGATTTTACAGGCCCTCCAGCAGCAACGCCCCACATGAACTAGTGAGAGGTCAGTTTGGATAAAATCAAACGGACTAGCAGACTTATGTGTGAGGTAGATGCTGTGTTCATTGGTGAGACTCTGCTAGGCAAGGGCTGACAGAGAAAAACATGTACAACCAACTTTTCACCGTACCTCAGAAAGAACATCACTCACTCACCAGCAGCCACACATTTCTGTACCTCCTGCAGTCATATCATTCAGACTAAAACATGCAGAAAACACTTGGCTATCAGACAAACAATGTGGAAGGCAGAGTGCTTGCACACAGCATGGTCCCAAGCATTTCTCATTGAGGCAGATGCTGAAGTTTCCTTTCATGTTCCTGCTTCTTTAAAAGCAACATGCAAACAGCAGTCCTGTCTTGCTTCAGAAACTCAGGACTGCATTAGTTCATCCTAAAATAGCTATAACTAACGCTCATCTCACTTAAATGGTATTTCTTTTGTACTTGAAAATATGTCTTTAAGCCATCAAAGCTTTTAAAAAAGTTATTCACCAAAATTCCTGTCTTCGTTTTTCACCCAGAACAAAATAATTTCCTTCCCCTTCCTCTGTCCTGCTTTCTGGCTGAAGTAAAGCTCAGTAACCATTAATACATTTTCACCCATGTACGCTATTCCAGCAACATTTCAGAATACCAGTCTCTGTGTTAACTGTATCTCCAGAATAAATTGGATAGAATTTTCACATTTCATTTTTCCCCAAGGGGAGAAGGAGAGCATCTTTCAATGAAGTTATATAAATATGAAGTTATGTAAAATCTCGTTTTAAGCATGTTCCATCACTGTTTCTAAGCATCTCTGAAACTAAATTGGCACAGAAGAATATTTCAATTGCAGGTATTTATCTCCTCTAGCAGTGCTATGTACGGTATAATAACTATCCATTAACACAACAAGCCAGCATGTATTAAACACTTGCTCAGACTCTGAATATCGTTTACTTTGACTACACATGGAACCTTTTTCATTTCCTGTTCACAAACTTAGGGCTTTTTGTTCATCTGCACGCCCAAGAAAGCCATTTCTTGCTCAGCCATAGAAGTTTTTTTATGTATCTGCTGCACAGTGGCAAGCTCAGAGCCCCCGGTTTACCAGGATGCTTTGCATCCAACCTTTTTAACATCCAACAGTGTGTTTCAAGAGAGTGTTTTCCCACATCCTTGTGTTCTCCTGTTTCCTCTTTTCTAATTTTCTTTCAGGCATTGAAACAGGCTTCCCAGGGAAGTGATAGAGTCACCATCCCTGGAGGTGTGTAAAAGTCATTTAGATGAGGTTCTCAGGGACATGGGTTAGTGCTAGAGTTAGGCTACAGTTGGACTCGATGATCCTGAGGGTCTCTTCCAACCAAAATGATTCTATGATTCTAATGGCAACCTTCTTCCTCAGACATTCTGCACTTCCCCAGAGTATGTTTTTGAGCACTTTAAAGGCAACAAACCAGCACTGATATTTTGGGCCATGTATCAGCCACATACTTGTAGCCTGTTTCCACTATGCTTGAAAAGGCTGTTCTGCTTAATACCACCAAACGGAGGCTAAGCTCTGCCAAAGCAAGAAAAATTGAGTCAGCCATTCTGGCTAGAAGATCTGTATTTTCATCAATTATTTTATTTTTGTCTCCCCATTGGATGTAGTCAGCATTAATTTAGTCGGGTGGTCACTCTGGAAACTAACATCTACTAGAGGATTTTTATACTACAGCAAAGGAATGGCATCCTCAGGTAAAAGAAAAACACTAGCACTGTTGCCTTCAGGAATTTCAGCAGTTGTTGGCCTTCCCCCAGAGACTACAAAGAAAGTTAAGAGTTGTGGTGCAGTCCTCTGCCCTTTTGAAAATGGCTGGAAAACACTAATTTGTGTCACACAGTCTAAGCTGTAGCCATCAGGTAACGCTGACACGTTGTTATTGTTGTAACTGAGATTCAGGTCTGTACCGCTGAAACAAAATGCCCTACTAGATCAGAACAGGGCTGCTGCCAGCAGCAAACAGTATGTATCGGTGTCAAAGGAGAGCACAAGCAGGTAATGCTGTGGATAGCAACCGAAAACGTGGCAACTTGGAACACCCTCCTTTCAGATTTATATATGCTACTTTCAATTCATCTGAATTCCTTTTGATCTTGTATAATGAAAAGCGAACACCTAAATTATCTTCTTAATTCACTGGTTTCTGTCACAGCCTTTAATTTCAGTTCTTTTTCTTGATTAGAGTTCCAACATTTTTAGTCTATTTTTATATCACGCTATTTCCCCATGACTCAATCACTTTTATCTCTTATATTGAGATCAATTCTCTTTCCATAACTTCTTCTAGGAAGAATGACAAGACTTGACCACTGTATTCAAAATGAAAGGTTTTCTGAAATGTGTATAATGATGGTAGAGCACTTTTAGTTTTTTTTCCTACCCTGTTCACAGTACATCCAGTCTGTTATTGTTCTGCCCGGTACTGTACACTTGAACAGAGGCTTTTACTAAGCCTTTAGGCAAAGGTTAGTAAAACCTCAAGGTTTTCCCTTAGTTCATAACACAAAATCTGCAATTCTGCTTACCTAAAGCTATCTTTCTCTTAAAACAAAACTTTTCTTGCTTGTTTGGTAATCCTCTTCTGAAACTGTCCACAGTTCTCAATTCATTAAAGTCGACTCCATCTTCTCAGTGTCTCGTGAAGATATCTAATTTCTCTCCAACTTCTCTGTAACATTCAGAGAGATTTCAATTAATTCATCCACATTTTCTCTCTGAAAACCTAAATTTAACTATTGTATGGTCTGTCTCTTAACTGAATTTATAACATCTTAAGCTTAGTTTACAGCCTCCTCAGTACTTTTGCAGAGGTACGTTTAGAAGAAACGTGAGATCCAGTATTTTTACATTCAACAAGTAAAAGGGATCACTGCACATTGCCATATTGATACTTTTCCTGGTTATTGAAATAAGGAGGCTGCATCTTTACATATAAGCTCATCTTGTAGAATAACTTTGCAGGCACTTGAAGAACAGATCAGCTTTGCTTTTGCATGAAGAGATCAGCTGAGAGAAAATTCCTTAGACACTGCAGCAACATTATGTTCAGTCCCTGTAAAGCTAGCTCCATAATTTGGGCACTGCTTCTCTTCATCAGTACAAAATGATTTTGATGATTTTGATCTGGATTCATCCTGTCTCATTTTAGCCACTTACCTGAAGAATATCAGTGTGGAAACTCTCTATCACATAGGAGCCAACAGGATAATACCAGAGAGACAATCCAGATACTAAGTAGGCTGAATTGCCTTCAAACATGTCTATCAGTCTTCTTCAATTATAGAAGTGCTTAAAGTAACTCAGCTCTTAACTCAGACATTACAATTAAATGTCTGAAGTTAATTGTATTTAATGTGTTTCCAAATCTGATTTAAATCAGCGAAAAGGCCAAAGGATCCATCTATTGCTTTTACTGACTGTAGATCATCTCTCTGTCAATACTTCTCGCTTTTCCTGGGGAGGAGGCAGGGCAGCCTTCTCTCTACCCAATTTTGAAATGATCACATAAAATTAATAAATACTTTGGATATTTCCCTTCTCTTCTATTGCAAGATCTGTAAAAGTTTGCTACAGTACATGAATTCCTTTTTCTACCCTACTAGCACCTTTTTCTCCAGTTATATCATGCTAAATTATGTCTGAATCCCATGTACTGGCACTTGAGAATCTATATGGGTACATTCAATTAGTGACATCTTCTTTTCAACATATGGTGCACATTATTCACATAAAGCACTCTCCCTAGCCCTTTTCCACTTTTGGTCTTGGCAATTGTATTAATTACAAATGCAACATGGAATGCTAGAAACTTTCAAAGAGGGGAAAAAAGCATCCCCAGGTTATTCCTTTGAAGAATATTTTTCTGGAAATAACTAATGCAGAATAGGAAAATGTAATAATTTGCTTTGCAGTAGAAATGTTCTTACTTCTAAGATCCAAAATAAATCACCAAAAGCTTTCAAAGCTGACATTTAATCCATGAATTCAAATCATTTCTAAGATTTATGATCCATTAGACAGTTTCAATTCCCTATGCCCTTGCAAGATTTTAATGTATAGCTAGAAGAAAATGCATTTACACAGTATGCTTTTCATAGAAACTGTATCATTTATTGATAAGGCTTTTCTTCTTTTTTTTTTCCTTAAAAAAAATATATATATATAGCTGGTTATGTTATTTTCTGTGTATTTACATATAAATAATAAATGGAGGCTAAGTCAAGTCTTAGCACTTGCATAAACCTGTTAGATAGCATTTTCTCTAAAGACAGAAAAAACTGGAAGTCTACAAAATAACAAGGATAGCTCAAATGGCAGTAGATTTTCTCTTAAATACAATGTTTGATGTATGAACTACCAAATTCAAGTAAGAATAAGACTAGGCCAGGTCTCCTCCCTCCTTATCAGGATAGATGGCTTCCTATGTACCTTCTTGCTATTCGCTATGAGTGTTGTTTTGAGTCTATGGAATGGACAACATGCGTTTCAAATACCTTGAGAGCTCCATCTAGGAATGAAGGGTAGAGAACATCTGATAACCTGTGTCACTGTAATACTGCTAAGCCAAAATCTTATTCCCCTGTAGTTCTTTCCTTAATTCTAAGAGCTTGCTATGCATAATATCAGCTAAATCAGAACAGGAAATATCTGTTTTGTCTTCTAGAGTACCATACATTTTCCTCCTATGCAGTCATAATGTATTGGTGTCTCCTCCTTCCCATTACACAAGGACTCCCACTTAAGCATTTATATTTACTGCTGTGAAATATTTGTATATAAGATTACAAGTTTAAATAAAGAAATAATAGTTTGCTATGTTAAAAGTACAATGGATACAAATGAGAAAATTAGGAGATTGGACAAGAGGTTCTCTTACATTGAATTATCATCAAACAAACTTAGGCTAAGCCAGACCTTATCTTTCCTAATAACAACTGATCATCAGATACCAGATTGATTTGTCTTTTGAAGGCCTCTTAGCTCCTATATATAAGATGTACTTTTATTTTTATCAAACATATGTAAATAGTAGAATTCTATCTCCAGACATCATCTCAAATTTTCAGGCTGACAGCTAAATGTATAATGACCTCTACTGAAATCAAGTTAGATTCAGAGTTCGTCACTGTCAGTAGACCCTTATTTATTGGGGGAAAAAAAAAATCTTCCCTGAAACATTGATTCATTTTGTGATATTTTATTTTTAATCAAATTAAAAAAAAAAAATACACCCAGCTTTAATTAACCATCTTAAATTATATTTCTGTCTCAAATCAAAGGATGCAGTCTGGATTCAAATGACTAACCTCTCTTCCCTGAACATGCAATGATAATGCTTCAGGATGACTTACTTTAGACATGAACTTCACCTCATTCACACTAAAGCACGTGTTCTACTGATCCTTTTTAGCAGCCCAGATAAAACAATATGCTGCTACCAGAACTCAGCTTAATAGTGGATGTATCTCCCCTTGAGCTATACCTGTCTCTTAAAACAGGTGTGAGCAAACAGGAGCAAAATGCTGTTATCAAAACAAATCAGACAAAAACTGCATTTCTAAATTACGGATGTTAAGCTAAAGTACAAAATATGCTTTTTGGACCTTGAAGTAAAGCCACAAAATCCAGAAAGAACTGCACTTGTGAGCACCACCTCCATCTTCTATGTCATCATCTGTTGTCAACAGAAGTCAGCGTGAAATATTACACTTGCAGTCATGAATATTCAGATTTGTAGTTATACGCATGTGATCCCCAGTAGTTTGTTTTCTTTATAACGGTTCCAAATTTGTGAAACATAATATGAAAACTCCTAGCACAGGGATATGCTACTGGGATAAACAAATCTATTTGCATGAGGCTGTAATAAAAAGTACTATTTAAATATAATAATTGAACATTATGGTAATTATTTGTTAATGCCTCTTCTCATCTGAACTAGTTTAGAATAGCATTTTTATCTTAGTTTAGCCTTTTTGCCATTCCAAGACAGTAGCGTAATTTACATCAGAATAATTGCTCTTCCTGAGATAATGGGAATTTTTACACAGGCCTTGGACACTGGGCTTTAGCTTTGGTATTCTAGACTTAAATCATGGCTTTCTGCATCAAAAAGTAAAAAGTGGTGTCTCCAGAGGAGATTCATCTGGTGTGCTGGACGTGCAATTCTTACTAATGACATAATTGGCTTGGTAATACGTCCTCTGTGTTGCTTTCAACAGGCATAGAAAAATCCTTGATCAATCAAAAAATGACAAACAGCATACATATATCTATACATTTCAATAATTTGTATTTGAGGCATCGGCAGTAATCTCACAAGTCTGATGAAAAACTACAGGTCTGGAGGGAGGTCTCTTCCCTTCCCCACCCCTTTCTTTTTTCCAGTTAAAAGCTTTCCATCATTGCCTCAGAATGAGTTTCCCAGCTTTTATGTGATACCACAGGCTTTTTAAAACAATTTATTCCCAACCAGTTCCAGATGTAGGTCCTCAGAGGTGCCAAATTGGCTGCTTTTCCTTCACTTCCCACCCACTCCCCACTCCCGGTTCCTCCTGACAGTTTTATCTCCATTTTCTTTTCCCTTTTCCCCTCTCCTCCCCACCCCTGGAATAATCAATGGTGCTTCTGAGGACTAAGGTCTTTGTCTTGTATTTGATTAGTGTGAGCATAAAAGGCAAGCATATTAGTAGATTTTAAATTAAGCAGTTAAAACATTTTTTCAAACACAACCAAATCGAATAGAAATTCCAGATTTGGATTCACTTTGAGAAACACGTATCTGAGAAGGAATAAAAAAGGAAATCACTGAAAAAAAATTCCTTTAAAAATGTGGATTTGTAGGTCAGAGTCTGAGACTATCAAACCACACATTACTCATCCTTCAGAGGAAAACAAATCTGTGCGTGAAGAATGCACCAAGACTGCATTGAGATGACAGGCCTTGATCAATGCATATGAAAGCTTTGTTATTAGCCTTCTCTACCAGAAAGAAATCATCTTTTCCCACAAAATTGAACCAAGGAAGGAAGGGAGGAAGGAAGGAAGGAAGGAAGGAAGGAAGGAAGGAAGGAAGGAACGAACGAACGAACGAAACTAAGAAATTTTGTTTTAGACTTCCCAGATAAATCTAAGGTTTTATTCACCCACATCTGGAGTCAGCCAGGCTGACATATCATGTAATTAGACTTCAAACATTACAGTCTAAGTAGCCAAGCTTCACGGTCACAAGCAAGAAAACTACCCACTGTAAAGTCTAAAAATCAGAAGGTAAGGCCAATAGTTTAAGTTACGAGAAAACAGGCAAGTTTTATGATCTGGATTTGCACTATGATATTGTTCAAATTAACATTTTAGAATCATGCACAGAGAATCATTCTTAACAGATACTCCTTTTATGCTTTTACAAGACTCTAGGAACTGTGATAGCCTCCCATTTCATGAAGAAGCCTACTTCCCTAGGACTCCGGTTTGTAATTTGAATAGAGTTTGCACAGCTTCCTGCAAAGTAAGAACCTGTTCTTTCAATATTTCTCCTGCTAAAAAGAACTAAAATTGTAGGATGTTACTCCTTTCCTATGCGTTTTTTTTAAATACATTGGATACATGGGAAAAGACATATAGCCTCTGATGACAGCAAATGCATAATCATTGAGAAAACAAATGAAGTTAAATGGGGGACATTAATGAGGTTAATGGGGGCCAAGATTCTTTCTTGTTTTGTTTCATTTCTTTTGCCATTTTACTTTTAAATATTTGAACTGCATTTGTATTTTTTTGCTGTAAAATCAGTGTTTAAAAGAACCAAGGCATTCTGGAAAGCACTTTTAAATATACATACTAAATCAGAGTTTATACAGTCTATAATTTGTAGGTAATTCTGAAAAGTGGCACTCATGCACAAGGAGACCTCAGGGTTGCTGCCAACATTCTCTGAGAAGGGATAGTGACTGTCAGCAGGTTGAACCTGTTTCTGATCTGAAACTGCAGTATCTAATGAACAATTAACAAAATCTGCAAGACCTAAACTGATGTTACTTAATCTATTTGAACAAAGCCATACAGACTGTAGGACAAAATCCCAAATCACAATAAAACATAATAATTATAAACAGCTCAAGAACGTTTTCCTTTCCTATAACTCAGGAATAAAGAGATACTTTGCACAGAACACAGTGAGAAAGAGAGAAAATTTAGGGGTTGGACATTATCAGAAATCACTTCCACTCCAATGAATAATTGAACTTTTATAGTACAGCAGCCAGTTGCTGGAAAGGAAAAATGCAAAGCTACATTAGAACAATTCCTAAAACAATAACACATAGCCTGCACGGCTTGATACTAAAGATTTTCAGCTGGAAATATTACTGATATTGCTAGATTCATCTTGCTGTAGTGACTGATGGATTGTCAGTGCAAGTGGGTCAATATATCTTTTGGTATGATCATTACTAATCCAACCATGCCATTCTCCTTTTCAGTACACTGCATTGGAACACTGCTGTTGAAAAGCCTCTTGCACTGATTAGTTATTTATTGAATATTTCTACATCTAGTGCAATAAAAAGCCACTTATCTGAGGTTTTAGTTTACAAGAATATTTTCCACAAGAAGTAGTTACAGCAACAACCACTGCTGTGGAGATGTCTGAACTACATGGGATTGCACTGAACCTTAAAGTGGAGAACTATTTAAGCACATAAGAAACCTGTCTGGCTGCAAAATGATAAATGGTAGAAGGAAAAATAACTTGATGGGACTTTAAAATCTTGATTTTGCTTTCATGCCCACCTAATAAAAAAAAAAAAAGTTGTGGGTTTTTTTTTTCTATGTCTGCAAGAATTCTGAAAATTCACTAGAGATGTGACTGAAGAGAACAAGGGGAGAAAATATTGCAAAAGCATGGCTTATATTATAGCAGAAATAACTCCTGGTTATTCCAAGAATGTTCTATTAAAAAACATAAATATTCTGGTCACAATGTCCAAAATCTAGAGTGAATCACAGTTCTCTCACATATATTCTTAGGAGAGAGTGAAGAGTTAATCCAAATTGAATCTGTAAGCACTAAGAAAGAGTGAGACAGATCCCTAACCTCTTCACATCCCTCTGAAGGTCCCACTCATCCGCTGTCCAAAAGGTTAAATAGGTACTTCTGGGGATAGCAGTATCTTAAAAGTTCAAACAGAATCACCCATGACTGGGTGATATTCAAATCACTCATCTAAGAATATCATTTGCAGCTCCTTCAGTATCTATCTTGACTGGAAGGACTGTTAAATTACCACAGAGACACAAGTCGGAAGGGAAGTTTCATTCTACCAGTGCTACAGTTACAGCTACAGATGACAGTTTTCTGGCTCAAAAAGCATTGCCTCAAACTCAAACTCAAATAAAACAAAACAAAACAAAACAAATCTAACGTTTACATCATTTTGACAGAAATGGGAATTAACTCCAGGTAAAAAGCAGTTGCTTGAGTATGGGAGTTCATGGTTTCATTGTACCTATTGTGTGCAAAATCAATGGAGTACGTACCAATAATATGTATTTGGTGCTTTCAAAGACTGATTTTAAGAAAAATGGAAAGAAACATAAGTTGGATCTTCTGTGAAAAATAATTTTAAATGGAAAAAAAAAAAAGAGAGAATTGTGATTGGGAACGTTTCCCTAGAGGCCAAAAAATTTCTAAACCCATGGTCAAGACAAGAGGTGACATTAATAGACATTAATTAAGAAACTAGATGAAACATAGGAAAACAAACAAAACTCTTGAAAAATGTCATTTAGAAAATGGGATGGTAATAGCAATGAATATGAATTAGGCAGTGGGAAGCACAACCACTAATGAGGGAAGTTGAAAGTCATAAGGACAATCTGTGACCAGCACAGTTAATACCAAAGGAAGACTCTTTTTATTACACTAAAAATTATCAGTATCTTAACAACTGTATTGGGACATTGTTTGATAAGCAAAGGGCAAGTGTTAATAATACAGACACTGAGATTTTCAAGAAATATTTCTGCCATGTGTTTTGCTTGTGAAAAGTAAATTATGTGTATATCTAATGGACATAATGGTTATGATGAAACCATTCTGTATAGTAGCAAAACAGGATGTTAAATAGAAGCTATTTTAAATTCATTTAATTCACTAACATTTTTGACTCAGCAAATCCAGGTAACTCTCAACCAATAGCCAGCAAAGAACTGGTACAGGAGATGTCTGAACTGTTGACATGGATTTTCAATGAGACCAAAGGCTCATTTCCAATGCTTAATGGTAATTTCCAGAGGACCAAGCTAAGAAAATAATCCTATCAAGACTTAGAAAAGGGTAGGGCAATATCCTGAAATAATTACAGACTTTGCCATCCTGTGTAAATACCATAGAAAATAATGGAATAGCTGATATGGGACTCAATTGAAAGACAGTAGTACAATAAAGCACTAATCTAAATGATCTTATATGTAATAGGTCTCAATATAATTCAATATTTTTATGAGATTACATTTTTGATTGATAAAGGTTAATAGTATTATACAATACACTTAGATCTCTGTAAGGCACAACTAACTGCACACTGCACAATACCCTGATTAATGAACTAGAACACAAAATCAGCATTGCATACATTAAATTAATTAAAAACAGTCAAGGATAGTTCTTGTTGATCTCACTGGAAATCACCATACTGTGACTGTATTTCCAAGGGCATCGCCACAGAATGGAGTTTTTGACCCCTAGCTATTTAATATTTTTTATAAATCGACTGTGAGGAAGGAGTCAAACTGACCCAAGCGTTAAGGGAGTGGTAAATACTGAAGATAATATATAATTGAGACAGAGCAACAGAGATCACTTTGTAAATCGTAACAAACATTCAGGATGGTGTGAATAAAGTCTAACTTTTTGGAACATTCCAACTAGGTCATATTAGCTCCAGTAAAATGCTGCTACATTTTCAATCATATTTTGGACCAACCATTAAATAAATTTTAACTGAGCATACAAATGACAATTAAGTTTTCAGGGGAGTTTCTGACACCGTATAGTTTGTAAAACAAAGTCAAGGAGCAGAAATTATATCTGTAGCCATCAGACACCCAGAAAGGCACTTCTGAGTAGCTGTCTACTTAACCTGGAAAATCTGAAAACACACTTGAAGACCATTGACTTGAGAATTTCTAGAAAATAAAAAAAATGTAGACATTAAAAAGCAAATTTTACAGTCTCAAATGTCCCCAAATCATGACAACATGGTAAGATATGAGATCAAATAACTCAGAAAGTCCACAAAAACATCTGTCTTAGGGGTTCAACACCACCAGTGAATGTGATAGAACCATAAGAGACAAGTCAGATACACAGTGCTGTTGAGGTACAATAAAAGTCAGCCTCCAAGCCTGCAGAAACTTAATTTGTATTCCCAATTGATGAAAGCCCTGAAAAGAGCCTGAGAATGCCCACATTGTTGACAATCAACTGAGCATGCTTACTTGAATAGTGAAATGAAAGCATAGCCACTATGTACTTGAATTGTATACTAACTCTCTGCAGTTACAGAATAAAATTATTTAACCTTATTTACATCCCAAAATAAGAGTGCCTATGTCTCTGATCTCTTTAGAACACTTAGAAACATGTAATAACAATGGAATAGGCCTCAAAAACTGGAACAATTATGCCCAGAACCTACATGTATGCCATGAATAAACAAAAGTTACTTCTCCATCTTACTACAAGAAGTTTCTGATCACAGGGAAAATGTTTCTTCACATAATGACATTACAATTATAAAAGCAACAAATATCAAATGAGAATGGAATACAATGCATTCTGATTAATCCATTAGAATTTGCACTATAAGCAAGCAGTCTTGTGAACAGCATGAAAGTACAACGATGAGATGAACTAAATGCACATGCAGTGCACAGATCATTCCTGGAGACATTTCTTCATTTATTTAGTTTTAACTTGAGCCTTTGTTTCCACAGGAATCAATATTTCCTTGCAAAGTTAATGACTACCAGAACACATTAATGAGCTATGTTAACAGGCAATAATGACACTATTAATGTTTTTCACCCCTATATCTGTGAACTAGAATCACCAAGGAGGAAAAAAGTAGCATTGCACTGACTATAGGTGAATAATGAAAACCAGAGTGATTTCCCAACTTATACATTATTAAATCCATTTTCACTGATTGTGTCAAACACAACACTAAGACACCAGCATCAGCCATCTCTCTTATAACTGTGCAATATCAAAAACATAGTTACACACCGACAAAGTTTTGCAAGTCCATTTATTATTGGTTTCAAAAATTATCAGTAATGTCTGTAATATGCCTCCTTAATTAAAAGCTTATGAATTTTTCCACTGGAAGCCTAATTTTTAGTATTGTGTTGCCTTCACTGAACCATGTATCCAAAAGTGGATAGACACCTCAGGCATAGTGCAAATCTAACTTTTCTGTATCAAGGGAAAGAGGTAAGCAGTCTCCAGAGAATGTGATTCAGAACACCGAGGCTTGA
The DNA here is from genome assembly GCA_013399365.1 of Pampusana beccarii. Taxonomy (NCBI): domain Eukaryota; kingdom Metazoa; phylum Chordata; class Aves; order Columbiformes; family Columbidae; genus Pampusana; species Pampusana beccarii. Next base: position 157,410 of record VWYH01004049.1, on the reverse strand, counting down.
TGCCTAAAATAGAGATTATGAATAATTTCCTATACATATGAACTTACCTAGGTTTGATTCCCTGCTGAAACAAATTTTAAACTTGAATAAAGTAGAAATTGGTTCAACCTCCTTTTTTTCCCATTGGTAGGAGTCTCATGATTCCAAATTAATGTAAAAACTAAAAATGTTCATGCTAATCTATGGTAAGAACCCTTGCCAAAGATTACTTTGAAGTTAATTCTTGGAATTATTAAAAGTGATATTGCACAGAGACTACAAAAATGTATGTGACTCTTAAATCAACGCTTTGGATCTCATAGTCATGAGAATTTTGCAGCTATCAGACAGAATGGCAAGACTTGTGTTGTGTGCTGCCAGCAATAGCAAGAAAAAAGTACAGAATACCTGGGCTTTCCTTTGAAGAAATAAGTAAGCCATACTTGAAACAGAAGCAACATTTGTAGTAACTTAAAATAGTAATCTGTTACTTAATTTCTTAACTGCACACCACCCGATATATGTCTTTAACCATATCACTTTCTTTTCCCTGGTTCGTAATTTGTTATGAACAGAGAAGAATCTACTTCTAGTGTAAGACAGGCAGCATAGCAATGACCCGGAGTGTTTGTCTGAGGGGACCTCAGAGAGTAGGGAATTTAGGACTTATCTGCACAGGAAAGTTACTGCATAATAACTTCATTCCAATGGGGATGGACTGACAAAAGAGTTAAGGAGCTAAAAGCAGGAACAGAGTCTTCAGCATTTTGCCCTCTCCAGCCATCTGTGTTTGTGGGATGTAAATAGAGAGGTTTAGTTCTGCCCCTAATACATGGTTCAAAGTGAATGCCAATGCACTGCCCGCCTATAAACATGCCAGTGATTCTGAAGGCTGAGAACAGGTTGTATAAAGACAGCAGGTTACCTTCCAACCTGTTCATACCAATGTCATCTTTGTCTCCTAAACTGTATTTTCTGCAGGACAAAAAAGGCAATATTGGCAGATCTTCAGTGCATGGAGGAATACTTTGTTCAAAGGTTCTAGGAATTTTGGTTGGTAAGGAACAGAGATGTTGATGTGTTCTTCCAAAACAATTAAGCAGAAATGTCTGAAGCACATCAAGCACTCTGAAACTGAGCCTCAGGTTTGAAGTTTTATGGGTTCATAAAACTCCATCCATGCTCACAGAAGTTTTACAAACTCCAGCTGACTTTGCATGAACATGCTGTAGCCAGAGAACCACATTCCTTCCAAAAATCTACTAATTCGTTTCTGAAAGGATTCAGAAACTTTCTTCTGACTTTCAGCACATATGAGAGTTATGTATAAAAAATAGTGATTTCAAAGGTGCCGATGTCTTGTGCACTGGATAGAACCTGTGACTGAAAAATACACTATGTAGCTTTACAATTAATGATTTTGTAAATTACTGGTATGAAAAGTAAAAAGACATTTCAGAATAATATTTGAACAGCACATTATCATATACAGTTTTGAATGTTTTTTAATCATTGAAAATGTTGAGATTCAAAATTGCTTTGCCTTGTCATACTAGAAATCAAATTTATCATCAGTTACTTCACTTTTTTGACAAATCATGGGATTACTGCAATGTAAATTTTTACATCAGATACCAGGATACATCTTTCAATGCAGTCATCTTGGATTTCTCCACATTTGATAACAAAGGAATGAAACAAATTAAAGCACATCAGAAAATAAGTAGGTTAAAAGAGTATGTTGAAAGAAACTGCTACCTTTGTTTAATATCTTTGCATGTTTGTCAGTGTCAAAATACAACTGAGTTTGTTCAATTTCAGGGTATTGCCTTGGTGCAGAAGAGTTAAGATCATGCACACCTAATGGAGTCTGATGCTTTAGTCTTCACCAGAACTTCCTCCTTTAGCTCTCACGTACAACACTGCAGACAGAAAACAAACGAGGACAAAACACAGCCAACTCCATGTAGCAGGCAACTGCATGAGATAAAGATCTTCCTCCATCCAGTCCTGAACTGGGGCCCTGTTGTACGTAACTTGGAGTAGTGACAGTCCACAGTGCTAGAAGTCCATTCTATGCTCTTAGATGGAGGCATAACAGATATGAGACTGACCACTCTTCAACAAATCCTGCTTAGCATAATTGATTTTGAAACCAGTATTTCTCTTTCCCCCAAGAACCAGCAGGCCAGCAGAGCTCTGCTGGGTGCTTCCCACTCACCATACAATGCTATGATTTTCTACAGCTTATCTCACATCTATAACATCCTCTGTATTTTACTTCCAAATGCAATGAAAAGTGAAAAGAAGGAAACGAAATTTGTTCTGTGTTGTAGTCTATTTAATTACAGTAGAATATTAGAGAGAAGAAGTCAGAATAATCATTAAAGTTGGATTCATCTGCTCGGCAAACTCACACTCACTTTTGGCTTGGCGAGTCGTTCAAGATTTCAGTGGACCTAGGCATGCATGGAGTTCAAAATGTATATACATATCCAACATATATATATATATATCTGATATTATGATAACACTAATTTTTTTTTTGAAAACCTAAATCTCCTGTTGAGCTATACAAGCAAGAACACCAGATGTGAAGTTCCCTCACTAAGAAAACTTTGAAAACATTAAGTCGCTTATTAACAACATACATGCATAGGCACATACAATGTGCCTCCCCATTACAATACAACACTAAAAAGAACAATTAACGTATTGCTCTTTTAGTACAAAGTGCTAGGAAGTAGTGTTAATGCATTATTTTAAAAGAGGTGTCTTATTTTCAGATAAAACTGCAAAAGTTACCAAAATTTACTGTGAAGATTTAAAAACATTTATGGCACAAATTGTCAAAATCATACCCTTCAGGTAGCTTGTTCGAATTTATTGACTAGGCAGTGTGAGAAAAGCACACAGAGCACCAAGAAAGAAACTATATAGGATATGAAAATGTAATAAAAATGCAAAACCATGAGCTAGTCAGGATTACACTACATAGTAGTTAACCACTATTAATTATTTAAATCTAGAAGCTCAGTGAAATATGTATAAAACCAAATCAAGGTCTTCATTTTTCATTTTTTTGAAGCCTATCCAGAATGTGAGCTTTTTGGAAAATGACCTTGAAACATTCATTTTTACAATTAGAGTTTTCTGCTGAAATCATGATAGTAGGAACAGCTTTTCAGCTGAAAGCTTCACTTGATTGGTCTGGTGGCTATCTTTTTCTCCGCTAGTTTTGCTCTGAGGATTTTTTTAAAGTATATTAGAGAATCAGCTATAAGTAAAGATAAGATCCTTTTTGTTCAATGACTTTTGGAGTGGAATAAGAGCTTTTTTGGTAAAATCAGATTAAACTTGAAGATGCAAAAACTAATTTATGAAACGGGTTCCTATGACGGTTTTTAAATGTAACTGGAAAACACAAACTTCCAAATTCTGATTGCAGAAGAGAAATTAGTCTGCAGAAGAAAAGCTGCTACCACCTGGCCCTATAAAATGAGTCCTTGGACCCTATTAAATCAGATGTGACAAACCCAGGCTGCCCCTTTACATCTTGCAAATATGAAAGTGATTTAGCATGTTTCTGACACTGAAAAATTCTCATGCTAATAATAGCTTCACAAAGTCAAAATTAATTCTATCCCAGCCAAAACCAGGACAGAGTCCTTTATGACCCTGCTTTCCTATAATTACACTGATTTGTCTTTATTAACATTTTAGGTATGTGTTATTGATAAACTATCATGGTTTAACACCAGCCAGCAACTAAGCACCACGAAGCCACTCACTCACTCACTCACTCCCCCCACCTCAGTGGCATAGGGGAAGGAATCAGAAGAGTTAAAGTGTGGAGACTCGTGGATTGAGACAAAGACAGCTTAATAGGCAAAGCAAAAACCACACACACAAGCAAAGTAAAGCACTGGATTCATTCACTGCTTCCCATGGTCAGACAGGTGTTCTGCCATCTCCAGGACAGCCAGGCTCCATCATGTATAACAGTCATGATTCCAAATGCCCCCCCCTTCCTCCTTCTTGCCCCAACTTCACATAGTATGTTGAGCATGACACCATATGGTGTGGAATAACCCTTTGGTCAGTTGTCCTGGTTGTCCCAGTTTCTCGTGCACTCCCAGTCTCTTCACTGGTGGGGTGGGGCAAGAAGCAGAAAAGGCCTTGACTCTGTGTAAGCCCTGCTCAGCAATAATGGAAACATCCCTGTGTTATCAGCACTGTTTTCAGCACAAATCCAAAACATAGCCCCACACTAGCTACTTTGAAGAAAATTAGCTCTATCTCAGCCAAAATCAGCACACTAATGTAACACTGATTAAATTAATACTGGACTAAAAATGCATTATATTAGCAAATAGTTGCCCACACATTAGTATGTAAAGAAGTTTGCAGCCCTGTTACGAGAAGCCCCCAGCATATAGTAGAATTTGTTAATAGCTTATATGAAGCACAGAAATGGAAAAACAGCATAAAAGTCTGTTGTAAATTTGTTTACTTTAACAAGTTCCTGAACCAAAACCTGTGCATCTTTCATCTTAGATGAAGGCCCTTTAGCTAATACTTATGGTCCATTATACATCATTTAAACATACCTGCATATCAGCCAGCAAGGCTTTACTGATGAGTGTAGTTTTATTTTAAATCAGTTACATCACAGAAGAAGTTGACAGTTGAGCTCATGTCTATACTATGTGACATCAAAAGTGTGTAATACAAAAGAAGAATCATTCACCAAAAGAGTGGTTATATGGTTACCGGTTCAGCATGGAGAGTAAGAAGGCTTTGATAAGCCAGTGCAAGTAGCAGAGATCATTCTGAACTTACTCAATCCCACACTTTTTCTCCTTTCTACATGCCCATCTATGTCAGATATTTGTGCTAAGTAATACACAAGTTTAGTCTTGTTTAAGCGTGGCTGCATAAATTACATACCTAACAACCACCAAATTCTGCCAAATAGGCCAAGGTCACACAACATACCACTTATGTCAGCTTTTTACTGGATTTGAGCTCACTGAAGAGAGCAGACAGTGCCAGTCTGGTGAGAGACAGGAGTGGCACAGGCAAGGCTGATCTGCCTTAAAGCCTCCAGGTTCACCTACCAATGTTTTCTAAATGCACTTGAATGAGAAGAGGGAGGCAGATCGGGACCCTGTGCCACAGGACCATAGTGGTTTTCATCTAGTGCTAGAATCTGCAAGGGCAGATTTAAGTTATCATGCAATCACTACTTCAGCTAAAATCTCTGCTGCCTTCATTCTGAAGTGATGTATTGATAAGAAAAAAAGGCAGTTAGAAAGGAAAAGATTGCAGAACAACTCATCAGGGAGGATTCAGCACATGAGATGACAGAGGCTTGAATTGAAATACATGGTGTCTTATAGCTGCAGCAATAGAGTCTATTTTTCTTGCTTTCTCTTCTTTTCCTCTACCATACTGAACACCATATTTCTTCTCTGCCTTTGGCACCTTCCATAAATGTAAACCATCCTCTCTCTGTCCCTGTAACAGTATTTTATAAAATAGAAAATGAAAAAATATGAAACTAAATTTCCACAGAAAGCTATTAAAATGTCTTTGTAACACTTAGGCATCTCTGCCTTAACATCCCGTTTGAGTAGTACATAAAATGTGTAAGGTATTGGCAGGAACATGGGAGAGGGTGGTGTCATTGTATTCTCAAGGCATTATTTGTCCTTTCTATTTATGTTCAACTTGTTACCATCCTTCCAGCAACTCACTCTTTTAAAGAGGACACCATTCTTCTGAGTCATTCAAGATGGGTGACCTCAGCACAACTGTAAAGCAGTTCGATGGCAAGTGCTTGTTCATTCACCCTAAAACAAAGTTCATGAGGGTTAACACATGCTCCTCAGCTAAAATTCCTGGTGACGCTGCCCAAAGCTAATAAAACCTCCATTTCCTCTTGCTGGTAGGACTGGACTTCTGTTTGAGCCAGGCTACAAATCTAAACCTTAAGAATGGGAATTGGGGATGGAAAAAGATGATGGAATGGGACAGCAAAACCTATAATCACCCTTCAAGTATGGGCCAATGGCCTGAATTCCCAGAGATCAAAGATGTTAGGGTTGAGCTTCTCTGACTCCCTTTGACTTCACTGAAAGCCAAAACGCACTTAGCATCTGGCAAGACTAGGTCCAAGACTTTTTTCCCCTATGACATGGCATGCCTCTAAACCAAATGAGCACCTTTAATCTTTTATTCTATTGCTGATTTCTGGGATGTCTGCCACAGATATCTGTACCATCCTTTTTCTGTAGTGTCAGAAAATGCGTTTTTATTTAGTGGCAGGAAAGAAACAAGATCCAAAAAATAATGCATTTAAAATGTTTTCTAAAGTTTTAATGTCATTCCCAGGTAGCAGTTACTGGATAAAGTATTAACTCCCCTCCAAACAGCAAGATCAGCAGAATTGCTGTAGACAACTGCCTGCAGATTGGGAGACATGATACTGCTTAATTAGCATGGGTTATGCATTACCTTGAATTAGATAAATTTACCTAGCTACAATGTTAAAAAACAGCTTTGTCCCCAGTCCTGAGAACACATAATTCCCAAGCATTTCAGAAATGCTCACCTCCTACCCATCCATCCAACCGTGTATCTCTTTGTCAGGCCACCGGGACTGAAGGAAACCCTGGAGCTGCTCAGTCCTAGCTTCCTCCCAAGCATTTTTAAAAATCACTTCAGGATTTGAAGACAGATATTTGATTTCTTTTTCCTTGTTTTTACAGAAGAACGCTCTGGAAAGGCTGGTGCTGTTGGCACTGTTCTGACAGCAAGCAGAAAGCTTCATTTCTGTTGCTTGTATTTCATCTGAGGGAGACACTTGTCCTGATCATGGTACTACTGAGTTATCTCTGTCAGGAAGCATTTATCTTTGACATTACTGTTTAAGTTAAAACTTCTGAAGAGCAATTCTTTGCCTTTGAAAATGGCAGGGTAGCATCACATGATGGTTATGAAAGGGACAGAGAGAGAACCTTAGCCGTGTAAGCCAGCAAACTCCCTTTCGTTCTACTGGCCAAACAAGAATCCCTTGAAAAGATAATCCAAAGTAAAATAAACTTCAGAAACCAAAATATTCAACAGAAAGGATTTTTGTTCAAAATGTTAGAAACCACCCACTGACTCAGTATCGGCTCAGTGCCAGCAGACACTGGATGGCAGAGGACCTGGATCCTAACAGTGTCAGGCAGAAGCAAAGCCTGCAGCCTTTCTGCCCAGCAGTGAGGATGCTTGTCCCTGCCTGAGCCTGCTGATTCTCTGCATATCACAAAGACCTGTCTCTCTAAAGCCTGAATGACTTTTCACAAGCAGCAAAACATCAAGTGAAGTTACCACTTTTTTCCTCTTTTTTTTTTTTTCTTTGCACAGGGCTGCACTGAGATAACATAAAGGCAGATGAATGAGGCCTGAACCCAAAGAAATATTTCAGTGCCCATGTGGTATCAGAGCAGTGTTCGCTTACAACCCCGAAGAAAGGATTCAGTCTCCTAAGGCACAAGGTGATATACTGTTTTTGAAATTCACTAGCTAGATACAAGCACTGGTGAACTATGAAGTATTCAACAAGACAAAAACTTACACCATATAGCATTGTGCATTAGTAAGTACTCCTGAGGCCACAATACAATGTGTTTCAAAAAGACGGACTCAGTTTGAAATCGCTATATCTTTGAAATTAGGTCCATATTTTTGAAACACCCTGTGTATTAATGTACACAAACTGACAACAATAGTACAGGGAAAGCTTGAGAGCACACAGCCTGAGATAAACACACTGCAGAGCTCAGCTGAATAATAACAGTGGGTGGCAGCCAGCCTGTACAGTCCATATAAAATCTTCTGAATAACTTCTGTCAGACTGGAATTAGTATTAACTCCATCCCAGGTGCAGGGTAACACAAAAGATCTCTTCACATAGTGGCTTCACTCCATCAAAATTTCTTTCAAGGTTATCAATACAAGCAAACCAGGAGAGTTAACCTTTTATGCTGAGGCTGACCCCAAAAGAACAAGCTACCTTTTTTTAACTTGCCTCTTCTATTTTCTTACTCCTTTATCTTGGATTGTGATCTTGCAAGATTTCACATGCTAACTGAGGTTAGGTTGGGTCATTGGTTAGATATGAGATCCAAGCCACTACAGTCAGGGTCCTTCCCTTGAGTTGTTATTAAAGGTGGGTCTGCAACAAAGTCATTCAGCTGAGGTCTGAACTTCCCAGAGCTTGGGAGTGTTGTGATTGAGGGCTTTGGTGTGGACCCATCACCAGGTCAGAGCTGAACTGTTATTAGGGCATGAGGTTAAGTACATAGTGATACTGAAACTTCTTGGCTACTTGGATTCATTAAACTTCTCATGACAGTGCTGGAAGGGCCTTTTTTCCATCAATACAAAAAATCCAGCCATATGTAATGGTACAGAAATCATTAAAGTTCTCCAATTACTTCCCAAAACTGAGTGATAAACATTATAATCCTGTTCTCTGACTCACGTGTATTATTAGCTTAAAAGTTCCTTCAAGATCATTCTGGATATTTCTAGACAAGTGTAAAATACTGTTCTTCACAAAAAATCCAAGTTTCTGACTGGTTCTCACCAAAAAGAAAACAAGTGATTTGTTGTTCAGAAACACCATTGGAATTGCAGTTAAATCTTACAGCTTTAAAGTGACCCTGCTGGATTTAATTCTACCAAAACAATAGTACAATGAAGTGCAGAAATAATATCTGGGTAGTTCAAGGTCTTAAATGAAACATTGAGATTGATTGCAACTTATTTTATAGCATCAGAAGTTTGGCTATTTTCCATTTCAGGTGAAGTAAAAATATTTATATTCTGTATTAAAAATAAAGCAAGGTTGCAAATAAAAAGAGCATGTCTAGGGGCTAATTATTCAGAAGCACACATCAAGGGCCTAACCAATATATTTAGTACTTTATTTAAAAAACTATAATTGAAATTCATTTATTTTTTAGATATTATTTGCCTAAAATTAGAATTAATGTTAAAAAACAGTCAGCAAGAAAACAATTCTGCATTAGAAAATAAAAACTATTTATCTGAAGTAAAGCTTTCTTATTCTTATGGACTTACCGAAACAGGTTCAGTCTGATTGTATGAAAGAGAAAACCAAAAGGTTGAAACTGTGACAAATTCTTTCTGGTTTCTGGGAGGAAAAAACCCAACAGAACTACAACACCAGAAGCTGAGATTCTGCCATACATGACTTGTCTGCCCTTTGGGATGTCAGAAAGTTTAAAGGGAAGAAAAAGTTTCTTTTAAACACTAGAGAATGTCACTGCACTGTCTTGGAACTTTGGATTTAGAAGTCCAGTTCAAATAAATAGGAAAGATATTTCAGATTCTTCTAGGCTATGAAAGAGCTGATTTTCCCAAAGGTTTTAATCTTGTCTGTGTTATTGAAGAACACGTCTGAAATAACCATAACTGACTGTAACTTATGACCTGGTCTGACCTTTGAGTATCCTACACATGTCAAAAAAACAGTTCGTGACACCAGATACATTCAAACATTCCTCAGAAATGCAATTTTAAATACCCAAAGAGCCCATTAGAGAAAATAGGTACGTTTTCTTTCCTGACAACCTATTGCACTTTGGGAAGTAGGGCCGAAGGCAGAAGATACCAAGGGAAGGGCCACTCTGCCTTTCCAGCTGTGTTCCTGTTCATTTGCCCTCCATGCCAGCTATAACAGCATAGCATACGAAGTAGGTAAACTGCCAGGCTTAGGAATCAGAGTGCAGTTGAAGACATCTCTGTGTTTGAAACAAAGCGAAGTCTACCATCTCCTCAGGTCTGGCATCTTCATTGCAACTGAATCCAAGTAATGTAGCTTACAGATTATGCCATGATAAAGCTGAGGAAAGGCCCTTTTATAGCTAGTGAAAGTGGATAAAAAAGACAAACAAGCCTGATAAAAGACTACAGCAAGCCTTGAATTTTCTTATTTGCAAATCACCTGAGGGAGAGGTCACTACACTCCTGAAGTGGATGAGATTTTTATTATTGGCTTCAAAATAATGCAGATTCTCATCCATCTGGCACGTGTCTGTGCTGTCACTAACCTAAAACTGACATGTTTTATTTGAATCTACCAAAGTGCCAGAGTTTAATGTCTGCCAAATCCTGTAGCATAAACGAAACACTGGAATGGATTTAATAAAATTATAAGAGGTAAGTACTGTGTTTTTAGAAAGAGTTATTTCTGTCTGCCACCTTATAAGCATGTTGCTAGCTGCCAGAATAGGGGATTCCTTATCTCACCACTATAAAATCACTCTTTTAACTCTACTTAATATGCAGAGAGAAGAAACAACTGGTTATTACTTCCTTGACACAATACTGCATCAGAGCAGGTGCAATTGCAAGAGTTACCAATACAAAGCAGAACAGAAATAAGTAGGGACATGCCACTTAAGGCTGTCTTTTTAAATTCAACTGCATTTCCGAGAACAGGAAAGGAAAATACATGTTACTAATCTGGTTAATATTTATGTCCTACTATATGGTCCATTGGCATCAAGGGATCTCTGTATTCAAAATACCAGATGTTACGGGAGCGCTGCTAGAAGGCAAACAAATTGACTCAGAGATCATATTGTATACCTACTGAGACACACAAAGCTCGGAAAAGTAGAAAATTCAGTATGTTTCTATCCTAGATGAAACATGTATTATCATCTTTGGTTTGTACGTCTCTGAGCCTGCTTGGAGATGGGGTTTGATAACCACATGATAGGAAGGAAAACTGATGTGCTATTTTCTCCTGTAGCCAGGAGAGTTGATTTAGTGAAGTCAGTGCCATGTTCTTATGTAGACAAAGCCTCTTCTCTCCTATAAAGAAATCTTTACGTCTCACAGGCTGCCACTGAAATCTTCAAAATCAGTTGCAACTAATATAACGTTTGCAGCAGAAAGACTAAAACACCGATTATGACTCTTTGCCTGTTTCTCTGGGGCATTAACTCATGTAACTGCAGATGATGGATTAAATATTAGCATTGATAACTGCTTCTCTGATAGAAAACGATGACTGACAAAACTGCAACGATACATCCTATGGAATACCTCATTTTATTAACAACAGTGCTACGTTTCCTTCCCACTCTTCAGGCTGAAGCTCTGAATGACAAGGTTTTGCTAACTTGATCTCTTTTCTGTATTGAAAATACTGCAGTAACTACTGTTTATTTCTGTTCATCTTGATGGGTAGTTTAGGAAGTCCCATTTTCACTTGTTCTGTGCCTCAGGATTTTTCAATCCCAGAAAATGCTAGAGATTTTGTGTCAGGAACAGTGTAAGAGGGGAGTAGGGGGGAAAAAAAAGCCATCACAAATTACTCTATAGCATCCTACCAGTGCCTTCAGGAAAAGTGAGGTAACTCAGGAGACTGGCCATCCACCTATTCCACACAAAAGTGATTTTTTTGTGTGTTTTGTACTTGAAAATTTTCCATTAATAGCTTTTTTTTTTCTTAGAGAAAAGATGACTTGATCAAAATCTGATAGATAATGTAGCAAAAATACTGTGAATTATCTTGCCCATGGTGACTGGAACATCTAGGGAGAGATTCCAAGTCTCACAGAGCTCCAGCCATAACCAAGAGCCCAAGGCTGCTGATGTGCTTCATTCCTCTTTTCAACCTCAAAATAATTTCCAGAAATGTTGCTCTTTATACTTCCCTGTACTGTCTTTACTCATTTAAAAAAAAAAAAAAGGTCAAAAAAGTAAATCCATTCATTCCAGCTGCAAAGACCCAGCACTTTATCCCTATAATCTGACACGTTATTTCAGAGGCCTAATGAATCTGTACTGTGAGTTCATACTGTAGTCATGTTACAGGATTACATTTTCTTTAGAGAATATTTGAAAGCAAAAAAGGGAAGGAGGGGTTACTCTTCAATCAGCTTCAAAAAGCATGTCAAAAGCCAAAAGAGTAAAAACTTCCACTCTGAATAAAAGTCATTGATAAAATAAAATCTCACTAAAAACTAATGAACACATCAGCATAATAAATTGTGATAAATGGCTTACTGAAGCTGTGGACTAATTTTTTGTTATGCTTAAGGGCTTCCTTCTTAAAATTTACCCTAAAAACAAGTTTAAGGAGAATGAATGCTCATAGCTTTTAAGGGGCACATGAACCTTTCCTGTCTAAATTGCTGCATTATTGGTTTTAATTCAGTTCAGGTTGGTAAAGACTAAAAGTCATTACCAGTGAAATACCCTCAGTAGATACCTGTAAATCTGATTTAATGAACCTGAAATTCAGTCAATGTTCAGCTCCTTCAAAGACGAAACTAATAATGAACTTGCTTAAGTACTAGTGAAGGATATATTGCTTTCACTCAATCCTATATGAAATATTTTCTTTGATTTTGAGGGTCTCTGGAGGTAAAAACAGTCAAAATATAACAACAGAAGTGTTGTTCTAGATCTAACATTGGTGTCATTCCCATTCGCTCAACCAAAAAAACCACAACAAACCACAAAAAACCCACAACCAAGCACTTATCTAGTTTTGTATCTTCCAGAGACCAGATAACTTGAACTGTTAGCCAACTTTCTGTTGTCAACAGGTGACAAGACTACAATGTACATACTCAGAGCAAGCACAGATGGTCAATGTCAAAGAAAAAAAAAAAAAAAAGAATCAAGGTCGCAGTGAACAGAGAAGTTCAAAAGACTGCTCAGGTCCTTCAAATTGGCCGCCCACTTTTGACTACCAGTCTCTAGTCCAAACTAAATCTTTCATCCACATTTAAAGCCTTAAGATGTGAAGATAACCACAAAAGCAGTGACAGGCTCATAACTGCAATAACACTATTGGATATAGGATAATAACTGTATTGACTAGTCCATCCCAACGCCTTTAGGTAAATAAATTTTTTGGCTGAATAGACACAGATACCCCAAGTTGAAGCCAACAACTAAGAACAGAACTTTTTGTATTCTATTTTCATCACCTTTGGCTACACAAAAAATTTGCAGTGCAAACCTCAGGAATTCAAGGTCATTCAATTTACCGGTTTCATGTACAATTATAGAAATTTAACTAAAACCACACATGACAAGGCTGAAAGCTGACCTATGATCATTAGAAAAGCATGATGAAATAGTTTATTGGGACACACCACACACATCTGGACTCATTTTACATTAGATCAGTCACTTTCAGTGTATATTCCGCAGACCCTGAGAACCTCTGTCCACTTCTACAGAGTCAGTGAAAGACAACCAAGAAAAGGCAAACTGTTGTCACCAGGACTGAATTATCTGTGTAAGGGATGACACCTGCTTGAGAAAACGCTTAAAGGTCTGCAGGTGAAAAGAATCTGACAACAAATGTATTAGAATAACACTAATACAGGCTTTGGAGTCTCACGAATCTTCACACCAGTGACTCATGTCCACAGATTTCTGCTACTGAAATGCTGCCCAGTTGGTGACTCTTTTCAAACCTGCCAGTCAGCTGAAATCAGCTTGTTTTCAACAATATCCTTGCAGAGAAGATGGAAAAGGTGTTCACTTTTCTTCATTATGGAAAAGGCAAATGAAAGCATTTTTTGCATCTCCAGTTTCCTAGATCTTTGCATCTGTGAGTTTCCAAATCTGTTTGGAAAATTAAAAAAATTTTTAAAAACCCACCAACACTCCATCCAAAAATTTCTGGGATTATTTGGAACACCTTGGTTTCAGCAATGTGTTGCTAAATCCACAACATAGTTCTGAAGGAATCATGCTTATGGTCCTGCTAAACTCCTGTATGGAGCAATGGCTACTGACACCCTGGTACAAGGACAGTATTTCCATCAGGTCTATGTATGTGTATAATATATATCACATGTATTTTTAATATAATAAATATGAGACATGTGTGTGCATATATATACATCTTTTTCAATTTAAGTACAAAATATGAAGCCCCCAAAAAGTAAAAGGAAAAATCCCTAACACTGGGAGGGAAACTGTTTCTTTTCCTGATATCCACTGTAATATTACTGCTTCAACTGCTAAACATCTTGATCATTTCCCAGGGGCATAGCACCTTTCATTTCTCTAAGCAGCTCAATTTCTGTCTCACTTCCTAAGTCAGAAGTTCAATGCAGGTCGTTCTTCTAGTCACCACCCTTCTCTGACTTCCTATCACCTTCTGCATCAAGTTCACAATCCTCATCCCCAGGGCACAAGCTACAATCTGCTAACATCCAAATTCTCATTCCTGCTTTCTCTGTGTATTTTTTCCATTAAGAAGAGTTCTCCTTTACCATTTTGCCTGGTAATTTTTTTTTTTAATGCCAATTACTTTCTTCTTCTTTCTGTACTGTCCTCAGGGCATTTTTCATTGAACCTTCCAGCAATGTGTCTGTAGTGGCATCTTACCTGGCCCAATTGCAGGACACTACCACAAGTGCTGAGCACTCTTCACCATGGCTGGCCAGCAGTATTCCACAGAAACACAGATGACGCACCCTCTGGCATGTTACACATTGCACAACAGACACAGCAGCTTATTTACAAAAATCCCAAAATGTTTTGAAAGTATCCTGGTTATCAGGGATAGACTGTGCAATAGCAGCCATGCTGCACCGTCCCTGCAGTTCTGGTTGTAAGTAACAGGCGACATTCAACAAAGTAGGACCTCAGCGTGAATCTGCATAGCAGTGGGCAAGCCTGTAAAACAACTGCTAAGTTTTAAGCATCTCCTTCAGTTGTTTCAGGAAAATGCTGCCAAATGGATTGCGTGCTGCTCTATGCCTTCCTGGGTTGATTATTTGCTGCAAGGAATAGATGGACAGGCATGTTAACCCTTTGTTACCATATGCATTATATAGGTAGTTACACTGATGTGTCATCCTTTCATTACAAAGTGCTACAATGACTGCACTTTCCATTCTAGACATTCAACACAAATATTTCCATCCAGGCCCCAAGTAATGCTCCATCTAATCCAATATCGACTCTCCTGCAAAAGTCATTCCTTCACTGTTTTGCTCACACGGGCGTCTGACACATTAAGTGATTATGATGGACTCTTCATTACTGACAATTTGTGGGGTTTAGCTGTTCATGGTTGAAGTCTGTATCTTAGATGTTAGAGCCAGCAGATGGGCTGCAGATGGTGGACCTGCTGCCTTGAATTTAATAGTTGCTGTATAAGAAATTGGCATGCTAGCTTGAAGCATGGTGGGAGTTTTGACTGTGATATCTGAAGTATCAGTATACCTTAACAAAAGCTGCTGTGATGCAGAAAGAAAAAGAAGCTGTGTTTCAGTAAAATTTTAGATTGTTTTAAAGTGGGAAACTCCCTCAGAATATCTTGTCACTGTTGCTTAAGTAAAACAGCATGTGATCCATTATATGTCATTTATACCACCTAATCAAAGACAGTATGCTTATAATGACTAGATCTGACACTTGAGGTGTTGATGTTTGCTCTTCCCATAAACTAACAGACAATGCAGAGAGACAGCCAGCTGAGAGACCAAACTCCTGGGAGGTGAGTAAAGACAGACAGGAAGGATGGAAAATATTATCAATTTCTTTTTGGAAATTGCATTTCTCCAAAGAGAACGTTATCCCCTCCAAAAAACTCCTATAAGTTGGAACCATGATAAATCAGAAAAGAAGTGGGGGACGGAAAGAAAAAACAAAACAAAACAAAAAAACCCCAACCAACCAAACAAAAACCAACAAACACCACAACTAACCAAAAAAACCATCAAAAACATAAACACTCCTGGTGCCTGCTCTAAACTACTTTTACGAAGAGACAGACAGCATTTCCACTTATATTTCTAGAGTTGTGAACTCGCCTTCTCACCCACACAAATGCTTGAGGGATCTCACCTTCAGCATGGAAAGAGGTTATTTTAATATTCTTCCATTTAGGAATGATCATTCTCTATTGCACAGCCTTGGCTTTGCCATGGTTCACTTTCTGCCATGTCAAGCTTTATCACACCAGGACTCCTTCTAAAGGAGGAGGAGGGAGGTAATCCCACAAGAGGTCCAAATAAAATTCACACCTCCAGTGAAATCAAGACCTCCCACGTGCCTGCACAAAGGCAACCCTCCTTTTCCCATCCCTCAGAGCATGTTTCATTTTGTATTTTCCATTTCCCACCTCTCTCCAATCAGCAGTTCCCATCCACCTCTTAATTCTCTTTACCATGTGTTTTCACATATCATAAAAAACTCCTGGAAATGATAAAAATTCCTAGACGTGCTGAAAACAATTAGGCCACCCCTACCAGATGCATGAGTGCACAGTGAAGAGAATATGCTTCTGAGTACAGACCCAAGACCAGTTCACGTTTCTAGCTGTGCACATTTGAGGTACTCAGGTGGTGTGCAGATGTGACTCCTTGGTGGTGGAATTGCTGGAAGGATGTAGCATTGCCACGTTAAAAGTGTCCCTCCCTCATAGGAGCTTCCCTCCCATTTGGGAGAGCAGTTGTGCTCTACCACCCTAAGTGTGTCACTGAATCTTCCCACCCTGCTCTCCCTTTGTGTCACACAGTCGTCAGAAACAGAATTTTAGTCAAATCAACATTTATATACTTATATATCTTCCTCTAAGAATGTCAAGCCATGTCATCCACTTCAGAAACAAAGAAGGAAAAAAGACACAAATTTTGTTTCGAGTCTCATGAATAAATTCTGCCCCTTCTCCCATATTGAACAAACTCTGGTCAACCCCCACATAAGGGAGAAATGCAGCACCACGAAAAAAGCTATATAGCACTATATTTCCAAGATCAGAAAACTATTTCAAATGGCAGCACACTAAACAGTCAAGAGTTATAGCTGTCAGCCTCACATTTCACTTCCAGTGTTCTGATAGGAGTGTACAAGGCCTTTGGTAAAAGCATGGTTGTTTGCATTTACCTCTCCTAGGAAAATTCCATTCAGAGACAGCATGTGGTACCTAACCAGGTCTTGTTGTCTTTCATCCAGTTTTCCTGTTGGACCAGTCAAGGGGCAGGGAGCTGCCTGTGGTCACAGAGACGCCCATAGCTCCATTGGGCCAGAAGCCAGAGCCCCTGCTCACCTCTGGCTTCCAGAGGGCTCTGCAGACCCTCTGTGCTAAAACACTTAAACTCATCTGGCTCACAGGCTGGATACAACTTTTTCTTCTCTTTCTCTTCACTCTGAATTCTGTGGCAGACATGTGTCTTTGTTTCAACCAGGTTATTTTAATAAAGAACACAATGGTCTTTCCAAGGCCATATATTGAAAGTTTGGGAAAACCCACATCAAAGCCAATTAGAGGCCAGATGTTGCTGACAGGGATTGCCAGCAAAACCAGCCAGAGGTGAGAGTGCTGAACAGCTTCCTAGAACCATGCACTTGAATGTTAAATCCATAGCTTCAGGCTCTCCGTGACCTGGCAAAACAAGAGTGTGAGGGTAAGATCTCAACTACCATTAATATATTTTGTCCAAAGCACACTTCTTGTGTGTCCAACAGTTAGGTCTAGACATGTGCAACACATACCTACATGTATTTTAGGTAAGTACATTTAAAACATATTCCAGAATACAACTGCGTGAATGGAAAAATAAAGCATGTCTCTCATATCAGGAAAAGCAGCATTTTTACACTCCAGTATGGCCTCTGTTTATTACATCATTAGGCAGTAACCTTATAGGGGAACACATTACATAAATGTACATACAGTCTTCAAGTTTAAACGGATCATTATGTTTTAATGGGAGCTACATGGATAATAACTAAGAAATTCTGAGTCTCATAAAGGAGTAGCAAGGACTTGTTGCTTTGAGATTCATATTTCATTTGTTTTCTGCCTTCCCTAACTAAACCCACAGGGGTTTTTCTTTGCATAAATGCATGCGTATACAGAAGACCTTTAGTAAACTTGAAAAGTCTCTATGTACCATTATACCATTGTAAGCTCAAAAACAAAGTGTCAAACAGAACAAAATGAAACTTGTTTTTCTATAACATTTTTGTACTCCAAGGATCCTAGACCACTTCAAAATAAATGACCTGGAAACTGCTGGCGTGGTAATGTAGCAGTTGTTGGTTCAAGCACAGGCCTGGGTGTCAGAACTCAGGTTAAAGGAGGAAAATATGAGCCAAAAGCAGAAGTTTCCTCCTCTTTGTTTTCACAGTGTCCATTAGCTCTTTAAATCTCACCTAGTATAAGCAGAAGAGTTCGGCCCAGTATCTTATGTTACCAGTTATTCACCACTGGCCTAAAAAAAAAAATCTTTTAAACCGTGTACACAAAGATGCTCACAGACATTTCTATACACACAAATGTTTAAAAAGCAAATTGGTGTAAACATTTCCACACCTTGATTTCCACTATGATACCAGATAATTCAGTGTCCTTGTTTGTGGGAGACTTGAGGGATTTTCTTGAAAAGAATGGACATTATAGTGAACTGAACTGAATAGGCCTGTGAGGCCTATGTGAACAAGAAGACAGCAAAACAGCCTACGTGCTTTTATGTGACTTCAAGTGGCCTTGAGCAGAACAAAAGAAAGTGTGTCCGAAGAAGAAACGAAGAGTCAGCAAGTCAGCAATTTCGTAGTGAAGGAATGCTAAATGCTAGGGCTTGTGCTAACTGTAAAGATCGAATCCCTTGTTAGTTTGTGATGCATGGACAGTAGCTACTAACCTATCAGATACAAGCTCAAGCCACATGGACAGCTCGTGCTAGATGTATTGTATGCAATCAGGACAAAGTATCCACGAATTATTCGCGTGTACGGAATTAAAATGCTATATATACTCTGATGCTCTCATAATAAATTTGACTTCTGTCTGATCATATTGATCATGTGACGAGTCCGCGACTTCTGCGTCAACACTTGTCAACAGCCCAATGCTCACTCAGGGAACAAGGTTACAAGAATCTGCCCCCAGGAGACTTTCAACTCTCTGCATGTCCAGTTAGTGGTAATCCCATTTCACATTAAAAATCACCAGACTCCAGGTCACATTCTTGGGCTTCTCCTGCCTGCTCTATTAGCCTAAACTAGGAAATACTAATTCCTCAGGCACTTTTGCCTACAGGAACTATTTGCAATTCCCAGTAACTTCCATGGGAGTTACAGCTGTGTATGTAAAAACAGCTCTGGACTCTGTCTGTTTTGCTAAATAGTTTCCTCTAACAGTGCAAAAACTACTGGTTTTATTTTTAGGTCAGAGCTCTCGGTCTGTCTAAATATCCATTTCCAAACAACTGTTACAGAAAAGAGAAGAGGAGCAGCAAACACTAAACCTAGATGCATTTCAGAAAGTGGCAAGTTTTCCCAGGAATAATTTCCAGAAGATGAAGGGCAAGACAAAAGCATCGTGGAGTTTCCTGTTCACCTGCCTCCAGAACAATTTCATCTACGGCAGGCTTGTCTGTTTTTTCCCCTTCTTTCAGAATTAATATCCTTTATTAGACTAACACACTGCTAAAAAAGAAGGATGGATTTAAAAATGCCTCCTGTGGACAAAACACCAGGACAACTGTCAAACCATACAGTGGACTCTAATAGATGTCCTGACACCAGACCAGAAGTTGGCAGATGGTGGAAAGCAAAAATGGTGGAGGACACACTGAAGGAAAAGGAATGAGGGAAATTAAAATCTTCTTTAACCAGTGTAAATTCACTGACTTTGAACCAAAAGTTCCAAGGTAACATCAAGGTAAATGGGAGAGAATAAGCAGGGAGAGAATCAGATGACATGAGGAATATCCGAGGACCAGTGAAGTATGCCAACTTTATCTTTCCTTTTCTCACAGTGGGAAGGATCACTGGGTGTGTGGAGAGTCGCAGAAGGGAAGAAAGATTTTTCAGCAAGGCCACCAACACCAGCAGAGGAGCAAGCACAGCACTTGACCTCACCACATGCGAGGAAGTTGTTACTCATTTGTTTACAAGTCATGTTCTGCTGCAATTCAGAAAAGAAATGGTAGCAATTAGGCAAGCAGTTACATCAGGGCCATTAGTATGAAGGCAGAAGAATCAAGTGCTAAGGACCTGGTAGAATGGGGGGTGTACTGTCTGGCCTTCTTTCAACCCCTCCATCACCTGTTTTTTTTTCCTTCTGCTGTGGGGCTGCTATACCCAGTACAATGTTGACTCTTCTGTGACCCTCTGCAAAGCAGCACCTTGATGAATTCAGAATGATCAATAAAAAAAAAAAAAAACAACACAAAAAAAACAACTCTTTCTTCCAGTCTTTATTTTTAGCCATGCTTGTGCCCTTCACCCGACCACTGTGTGAACAAAAACAGCTGAAGAGTCACACTAAATGGCAGGTTGCTACCTGAAATGTGGCAGAATTGTTCGTCACCTTGCCAAAAGGAAAAGGAAAATAATCTTTGAATAATTCATTGAAGGGTTTGACCAAATGACCAGTGTCCCTGCTCTCTCTTGAACCCTGCCCACATTTGAGTAAGGAAAGAGAGCCTTCTGTGCGATTTCTTCTCACACCCTGCCAGCAGCAAGCCCTACTTGCAAGCCGAATTAACTTGACGGTAGTAATATTGTTCTGCTGAGACAAGAACAATGATCAGCACAACAGCGCTGTTAAAAATGTTATAGGCTTCATAAAAACAATCACATCGGCTGTAAAACGGTAGGTGATCATGACTGCTGCACCGCTCTCATCATAACTTAGCTTGACGTGTCTGGATGGAGAAACGAATTACAGACGGTTCCCTTCCCTTTCCCCCATTACTGTGCAAAGTGATACAACATCCCTATTCCCCGCCTAGACTTCTGTCGCTTTAAAGATAGAACAATGGTTTTTAAAAGATAGGAAATGAGATCTGGGCTTGACAACTGTCTGCATAGTGTTACAAGGTCTGTTAAAAAGCAGAACTAAGTAATATCCAGCAAATTGTTAAGGTTCATGAGAACCAGTAATGGCATTCTGTATAGCCCAGCTGTAAGCGGGGAATGGACTGATCAGCTCCATTTAAGACTCAACATCTGCATTTCTTGTCTAGGTAAGACTTCCTCTGTAAAATCACTGATAACTCAGGATCAGGTCCTGAAAATATGTTGTTTAAAAGGCTTACACTGATATATAAGACTGTTTTAATTCTCCTTATGCCACGCATCTGTTTGCACTGCATAAGGCAAACACAGGAATGAGAACATTCAAGCAAGACTCTGCTTGACTTAGGTCAGAAATTTCAGTGATAGTGTCACTCGGACAACTGAGCCAGTTTTCAGTTCAGAGTGGTGCAGGACTCTTCAGCAAGGTCTGCTCAGGAGAGAGGATTTGTCTGCCACTGTGAGGCCTATGCAAATAACTGATTTTCCAGAGGGCTAGCCAACTGCAAAAGATAGATGACCAAGCAACACGCTTCAGTCTTTATAAAATCACATTTCTTGTGTTTGCATTTTTGTTTTCCTTGCTGAAATTAAAAGCCCAGGAAAACAAAACAAAACAAACCCAACCAAACAAAACAAACAAAAACCCCACAAACCACGAAAAAAACAAAAAACAACAACACAACCACTACAGTATATTAAATGAAACAGTCCAAGAGGTCCAAAACTAAATATGTTGATTTGGATGAACTGTGCAAAAGGCAAAGGAAGTGCACAGCAACATTTGCAGAGCAAAAGCAAGAAAATACCTTTTCCTTTCACCCACAGTGAAGGAGGATTTGGGTCAGTTTTTTCTCCCACCTAAAGTGAAAGCTCCTGCAGATACAAACATGGCTTAGCCACCAGGCTACAGCACAGAGTGGGAAGGATGAAGCAAGGGAGTGACCCTCTATCCTCCCTTCTTACAAAGTTCTACTTCACACAAATAATTTAACAATGATTGAAGTAGTAATGGGTGCTTGGCATCCCAAATCCCACTCACCCCCAGCTTGGTCTCCCTCCTAATTAAAGCAACTTTAAAATTAATGAATTTTTCCACTTAAATTATTGAGAACATTAATGCAATTTTTCCATTTTCTACATTTGGTCTTACGATTGTTGAGTTACCTCAAATCCTAAATATTAAAGCTTTATTGATCTAACAACAACATGTGAAGCATACCAAATTCACAAGAAGCCAGTTAAATATTATGAGAAAAGATAAAATTACCCAGAAATTGAAAATTTATATGTTAATATTATATGTGGCAGAAGGATAAATACAACCTGAGTCCAAAATACCATTCAGAAGAGCTGTGTGTCTTACAGGAAGACTAGGGTCTTTTTTTCTCCTTAAATTCTCAATGCGTAAAGTCAAGTGCTATTGCTATAACAAAAGATAATCATAAAAGCATCAAATGAAGAGAAACAGCAATTAATAATTTTTAGAGCTTTCCATATTCCACATGCATTAATTCAGGTATGCTAAGATTCACATTTCCTGAATATAGGGACTTTGAAACCAGAGCCTTATCTTGTTGGGAAGTAGTGAGTCACGACTTTTGAATGACAGCAAGCTGCAATGTCTAGCTCTGATGGTTTACGAGACAGTAAATCTCAGACCTGTCACTGATCCATATGCAAGTTATTTTCAGTTCTGGGCCTTTGGGAGGGAAAACTGGACATGCTGACATGACGACAAATGATGCTATAGAAGGAACCATGTAAAACTGAAATTCCACATTTGGACGAGCACGAAAATACTTCTTTGACATCTCATATTTTAACTGTGATTTATTGCAATTATGAGTATTTGAGAGAGATGTATATCTGATGGAGATGTATTAGTAAAGAGGTTTATAAGCTTAACTGGATGGCATAGATATCACAAAGACATGTATGACTGGCTATTATGCCATATGTTGTTATAACTGATTTTTCAAAAGCACATTATCTTTGTGCCAAGTAACAGCAAAATCTAAAATATTTTGTAAAGTAGCCACTAGAGTTTAGGATATAAGGCTCAGCACTGTTAATCATTCACTGCTTCATACAGACTTACAGTTTACATCGTTAGAGTCTGGTGCAAAATGTTACACTGTGCTTTGAAACATTACCCCACTTGCAAAACTGAGGTGGCCAAGCTCTCTCAGGAAGAAATGTCTTAACATGATTTGCTGCATTCTTTTACAGAATGTGTCCTTTGTAACAGTGATTTCACAGTTTGCTGCCCCTGCATTGATCCTCCCCAAACTCATCCAGGTTGTCTGAACATAAAAATCTGCTAGATCATGCCACAGATTTTTTGTCAACGGTATACAATATACAGATATGTTTTGCAAAACACACAACAGGACAGGGCAAACTGAGGTGTAGGGGAGTAGACTGCAGCAATTGAAAGTGTTCAAAGCTACCAGGTCTCCCCTCAGCAAGCTCAGCACAACCCAGACCTCTGGAGCACAGACTACTGCTACACGACTGTGAACTTCAAAAACAAAAGTAACTTAAAAGCAGAACTTACCTAGGAATGAGCCATTCCCACAAAGGTGAATGGTACCCTGGGCTGCATTAGGCAAAGCAATGCTAGCAGGCTGAGGGAGGTGACCCTTCTGCTCAGCACTGGTGAAGGCACACCTGGAGCACTGTGTCTAGCTCAGGGTTCCTCGGTATAAGAGAGACGTGGACATGCTGGAGATAGTCCTACAAAGGGCCACAGAGATGATGAAGAGACTGAAGCATCAGTCCTACAAGGAAAGGCTGAGAGAACTGGGACTGATCAGCCTGGAGAAGACTCAGGGAGATCTCATCAGGTAAATAAATACTTGAAGGGAAGGTGCAAAGAGGGCACCCTTTACACTGTAAGGTGGTGCCAGGTTCTTTTCAGTGGTGCCCAGTGACAGAACAAGAAGCAATGGGCACAAACTAAAACACAGACTGTGTTTCAGAACAAACTGTTGAAACACGATCTGAACATCGGGAAACACTTTTTTTTTTTACTGCGAGAGTGACATAGCACTGCCACAGGTTGTGCAAGGAGGTTGTGGAGTCTCCATCTTTGGAGACATTCAAAAGCTGTCTGGACATGGTCCTGGGCAACTGGTTGTAGGTGGCCCTGCTTATGCAGGAGGGTTAGACCAGGTGACCTGCATAGGCCCTTGCAACATCAACTATTCTGTGATTCTGTTATTCTGTGAATTGGAAGAATGTTTCTCAAGGATGAATGCTCCTTCTCTTTCAAATATTTTGATCAGTTCTACTTTTATTCTGCATTAGACTAAAATTATGTAGCAAAAACTCAGGAGTTTTTTTGTTGGGTTAGAGGGATTTTTTTTGGTGGTGGTTTTTTTTGTTTGTTTGTTGGGGTTTTTAGTGTGTTTGTTTTTTCCTTCTCAAAATCTAGAAGCACACTTTTCCAGCCAGCTCTCCTATTAATGCCTCTAAACTCGGAAGAGCAGAGATTTGAACCTTTGCCTCTCACCACAATGTCATTTAAATCAAATATGTCTTTGTTAAACATTGTGGCTGAACTAAAAAAAAAAAGAGGAAAAAAAAAAGGGTTCAGGCCTAGGACATCCACAGTGACTGTGGAAGGTTTTCTTTCTGAGCTCAGCTTAGCAGTAAAACAGTAGCACATGATATGAGTTAGTTCTAAACACAAATTACAGTACCATCACAGTGAAATTAATCCAACTCTATTTAAAAAAAACAAACAAACAAACACACAAGCCAAACAACTTCCATCACTGAAAAGGACAAGGATTGGGGTGCTGTCCTACCTATGCATCTCAAGCACTTGCTCCACCACCCCAGAAAACAACACAACACACACATCTCCACCCCTCTCTGCTGCAAACGTGGTTGTGCCAGATCTGGGAAAGGGCTGTGTACAACCTGGCACTGCTGGAGCTCACTTGAGACCTCTGCAAACTGCAGATAAGGACTTAAAGCCAGGTGACAGATCTCCCGCATCATTCTGTTATAGAGAAAGACAACTGAGGTCTCTGGGGTTAAGTAAACACTTTTTTTAGTTGACCTAAAATCTGTGCAGTTTTAATCTAAAAGTTCAGCTCTGATTTAGAATTTCCTTCTCCCTTTTTCCCCCCATCTGGCTGTTTATTGCTGACTCTCCTTCCAGCTGAGAAGAGTAACTGGCACATCACCACCCACAGACTCCCTAACGATCCAGGGGAAAGTTAATCACACTGTACCATCACATAAATCACAGCAGTTGGTCTGCAACTTACTCAGCCCTAGTGAGGGCCAGATCTTGAGCTCTCAAAATCAGATTTCCTTTTCTTTTTCCTTTCCTTTTTTGGCAAAAGGACTATTTTCATTCTTTCATTTCACCTATTGAGTCAGTCTGAGGCATCATAATGGCCCATAAAACTACCATCTGGGACATAAAATCTCATTTTTCTGCACAGTAACAAGTTCTGCTGCTTTTTCTAGCTCCCCCTGCTATGATATGCTCTGCTTAGCCCTGGGCATTTCAGAAGGAGACTGCACACGTAGACAGGCTACTTTATCACATCAGCACAACACCTTGGAGGATTAAAACAAATAAATGAATAAATAATATTATTTAAATACTTTTAAATTTAAATTATTTTAAAAATAAATTAATTAATTTCTGGGAAAAAATCCTATTCAATGCACAAACGAGGACATGTAAAAACACACAAAATTCCCACTCACATCCACTCTGCTTCTTTGTCTATGTCTGAAATGCTGTGGTGGTGTGATACGCAATAAATATAAAAAGAAATCAGACACTCAAACAGCACCAGCTGAGCAGAAAGGTTATTTCTTTTCCTTTTCCCAGGAGGCTATTGTTGACATCAAGCTGTGCTGAATCAGGAGAATAACAGCACTCAGAAGCCAATAGATCCTGCACCTCAAAAGCACCTATCCTTCTGGGCACCCACAACATCCCTTAACTATACTGAGAACTGAGGAGTCCATTCTGCTCACAGTAAGGGAATGAATGCAGAAGCCCAACAAAAAGAAAGCATACGGTATGAAGTGTCAGAAAATAAAAACTCTCTCCCATAAAAATCAGACACTACATGATGTTTGGAGCATTTACCTCACCATAAACCAAAACCAACTTCACATCACTTGCTGTGGCCCAAGTCCTCCTTTTCCTCCTAACTTTCATTTTAGTCAAATCGTTGAAAACCTTAGGAGATAAATTTAACCAATTCTGATTTACCATCTCTACTTACAACAGCTACCTCACCTGAAAACTAAAATACTTCCTAAAATTGGTTATCAGTTATGTAAGCAATATTTAAAGTATTCCTAAAACCTTTGTTTATCAAAACATCACACACGAGTTCATAACCACGTTGAAACATTTAAAAGAAGTATTAAAATGAACATTTGACTAATTTTAGCCCATGACTGAAGGACACAGCAAACAGCATATCAGCTTGTGTAAGGTCATAACTTCAGCTTCTGCAAGATCAGCATCTGTCAGCTTTCAGTAGATTTTAGGTCTAATATTTGCAGATTTGGAAAGCTAAGTTACAATGGGTCCTTCAGAGAAAGCTACCTCTTCTTTTCATGTAAAATGAAGTCCCAGTACAACTGCCTACTAGGAGAGCCATTTGAAGGAAAGAAATAACACAGAAAACAAGTTTTTGCACGGAATATACTAATTTAGTTTTGCTTGTGATCTTGATATATACATAGCTTTTTCGGTTAAGGCATAAAACAGTGAAGCGATATCTCTCAAGTTTACCAAGTAGAACCTGAAATCTCTGACTTTCTTGTGCTCCAACACTGACTGTACGACTCTGAGCTGGGAGATGTCTCATGAGAATCCAGTTCTAAATTTGCATGAGAATATCAATTCCAAACCCAGAAGTCCGAGACCAATAAATACAAAGCATTAAAATTTCTCCTAACAAGAAATTATTGCAATAAAAAGCAGTCTGATATTAAGAATTCCAAACAAAAATAAAGTTACCAACTATAATTGAACAAGATCTAGTTATTACCTCTCTTGTTTTTTCCTTTAAAAGAAATAAGAAAATTATGATTTTGTGCGTGGTAAAGCGTTTAATGGATCACAGCTGAGTTTCAAGACATGAAATGGGTCAGTACTACCTTTAAGAGGAAGCCAATGTCAGTAAGGCACTGTCATAACAGAGATGGTCAAAGGAAACTGAGGCAAAGCTCAGAGTTAGGTAGCACACCTCATGAGAACAATTGATACACTCAGAAGAAAAAACAAACACACACATTTTCGGGCTCAGATTCCTGCAAACAAGCATTAGTAATGTTGTTAGCCTCCTGCCGCAGACCAGCACTGGGTCCGGTCCTGGCACAAAAGCATACTTGGCACACAGTTGTCCCATATGTGTTTCACACTGGAGGGTCAGTACAGGCACCACGTCACCTACAGCTCACCAACAGGATCTCAAAAGACAGGAGCACAGTCAGGAGCCACAGGGATTCACGCTGCTGAGATGCTGTGACTTCTCCATGTCTGGTCTCAATTGTCCGTGCTTAGCCATGGGAACAACTGGTTTGGGTCTGCTAAGGTAACTCCTTCCAAAACTTGGCAAAGAGTAAAAACACCCCTGTATCTTTTTGCTTCCTGACAGAGAACAAGTCACTTGTCCTTGTGCAGATGAGACAGACGAGTTTGCCAAAACACACCTCACGGGAGGAAAGATTTCTGCGGATTTGCTGCTTTAAGAGGTAAAGCAGCCCATGTTTCTACCTCTTAATAGGCTTAAAAAAATAACCAAAGCAAGAATTTCTGCATCATGCTTTTATGCATTCTGGAATCCATGGAGTACAAGAAAATAAAGTACAAAGCACAGTTCTAGACTAAATTAAAAAACAAACAAACAAAAAAACACACACACACACAAAAACAAAACAAACAAAAAACAATGCCGTTTTATTGCAGGTTAACATCTCTCATCCAGAACACCTAACACATACCCTGGATGCTACAGATGGGGATTCAACATTCATAGCAAAACAATATTTTCACAATTCTGGATGTAATGTTGGCCTTAAAATGCACTTTCCCTCTTCTGAGCCAACAATGGATAGTTATCTCAAGTTTGAATGAGTTTTATTTGGGGTTACGTAGGTTGGTTTGTTTCTCCCTCTCCCCCAACCCCAAAATACCGATCCAGCCCAAACGACTTGCAACATCATGAAGTCCAGGCATATAGCTACAGGTGTTATCAGTCGTTTCTTCTGGAGACAATGTTTGGGACTCTCAAAGCGATTTCCTATCCCTAATCATCCATTCTTAGGGCTGTAGGAGGTAGGTCACCTTTTAACACCAGGGTGACATTGGAGCTGAAGACCCTTTTTTCCCCTTCATTGTTATTCAGGCTGTTGGCTGTTTCACTGCTACCCAGTGTGAACAGGTCCCCTTATACCAGGCTTTTAAAAAATAAAATGAGATATCAATAACACAAACACTATGTGAAGATACGATTTCTAGCATTTTACCCGACTTCTAGTGGGAATGCAATCTGTTCGTTATTAACACTGGTGACAGATTTGGCAGCGAGATGCTCTTCAACATACCTATGAAAGGACACTCTCCTTTACTTCCCCCTAGCACATGAGGTAAAGATATGTTAAAATGTTCTGTTATGTTATAAAGATGTGGACTGCCCATCATTAGAGGTCCTTAAGAACAGGCTGAAGAAACATTTTTTAGGAATGATACGGAGAGAGAAAGATTTAGCAAGTTTTGGATTTGATTTTCTGGCATTAGGCTATACTGAGATTCCAATGAAGTCTGTGCCACATAAATTGTAACGGCTTTTCTTTTTTAAGTTATAACATTAATTAGGACAAAATCTAATTCACAAGTTGGAGATGAATGGAGCAATTAGCTAATAATGTATGATTAAACAATAGTAAGCAAGGTCACTGATTGACTAAATATTCAGTAATCAGTGATTAGATTTTCTTGGTCGATCTCCTTTAAAGGACCTGATTGGAGATGACCTCTTTCTTTTAGATTAAATGTCTGCTCAGGCTGAGCTATTATTGATCAAGAAGCTGACCTTACTGCCAACACTGGCATTCCCACATTACTAATCTCTTTGCATACCATGTGCACGTAGTGGCTGGAAAACTTCAAAAGAGATTTGATCAAGCTGACAGTTGCTTGGTTAATTAACAAGGTGCCATTTTCTGGTATTCCAGGCTGGTTGCTCTCTGCATTGTTAGAGAAATCACTCTTAGTATTCAATTAAAAAAAAAAAAGCAGGCAGAGGGGGAAGAAGAAAAAAAAAAAAAAAAAAAAAAAACCATAAAGCTTGTATTCTACAGGGTAGTAAATCTTTCCCTGGACAAAGGAAATGAGGGTATTTTTCCCCTCCTGTAAGTGGAGGAAGGGTGTAATGAAAAAGAGGGCTCTTTTCTCTCATTGTGTCCTGCAAGGTGGGCTCAAGATATAGAGGGGGAGAAGGTGCTTTGCAAAGTGTCTAGAACAAGAATGACATTGGGGAGGCTTTCAGCTATTTCAGAGCTCCAACTGCTTGTCTTCAGATAGTTCATATGACCAAGTAATAATGGGCAAGAATCCATCTTTAGGACATAAAGTCATTTATTCATTTTATATCTACTAATTTTCCAGCAGTTATACTTCTCTTAGGCTGCATGTTACCATAAAAGCGGTTCATCCCCATCCTACAAAATTTTGTTGTAACTCCTTCTTTAGAAGGTAAAACAACAATTCTTCCTTGGAAAAAATGTCCAGCCATACACCAAGCACATAGTACTGAGATGGTATCATCTTCAGAAGGTGGTCTTGTCTTCATGTCAAATATCATGTTCTCAGGAACAAATTCTTTTCTTGGTCTGTGAGACGTCTTTTCAAAAGCCAACAGGGTTAAGTTGGTCAAAGTTTAAGGTATATTTGGAGAAAGGAAAAAAAAAAAAACCAAAAAAAAAACACCACCACCACACAGAAACACATACCCCACAAGGCTATACAAAATCTCAATCAATTCTATAGATACATACAGCTACAGTAAGAATCAAAATGAACTACCACAGAAGTTGGTTTAAGTGTGAGAAATTTCACAAACCATGTACAACTCTGCCACTGAGTTTGCTCCCATTTACTAGGATACCTAAGTAATAATGCCAACTGTAACAACTAGCTTGTGACAATATAAAATTTGCAGAAAGTGATTTAGTTCCTTTATCTGTCTGGGATTTTTATACTGACTTCAACCATGACATATGAGCATCTCTCTTGGCAATCTGCTCTCTGGCCTTTTCTAGATTCAAACTTACAGCATTTGCAGTAAATATTTGGTGTGTAATATGGATCCAGGCAGACAAAAATACTTCAAGTGTCGAAGTAACCACTTAGGTCAGCCACCTCTTTGGGTTAGCAGAACATTTGAGCTTGAGTGGTGCTGTCTGAAGCAATTTTGTGAAGATGTGACATATCCAAAATGTCTCAGCTAGACTTTCTAGTCTAGCTGAAAGCATACAGTGAACATACCATCACTAAGAAGCAGTGTTTTCAGCTTCACAGAGTTGTCCTCTTTTTTTCCATCACTTTCTTCAAATCAAGTTCCAAACTTCCTATCTATGATAATCATATAATAATATTCAAAGCCAGACTTGGATAAATGCAGAGCTCAGAGCAAGATTTCGAGGTCAGCACTTAAAAACAACACATCACACAACCACAAACCACAACTCTGTTCTAAATGGTACATGTGGTGTTTGGGTATGGTTATTCTTTTTACAAAACCTTAAATACAAGATAAAAGAAAACATTTAGGAAAGTTGCAATCTTGAGAAGCAGAGGACTTAAGCTCACATTGTTTCATCCTTGGGCTCTGAATTATCTAGCTGATTGCTGCTGTATTGTGTATTTCAAAATTCTGTCTTTAAAAAAATTACAAAAAGAGGAGCTTACCTACACCAAGCATTCATAAAAATGTGTTTCATTCAGGGACTGAAAAAATGATAGCAACAAGTTCAGAATTAACTTTTCAGAACTGAAATGATTGATACTCACAGCATCCATAAGATCAGATGGATATTTGCTGACGTCAGTATAAAAATGTAAGGGTGAGTAACATGGGGATCAAAACGAAGAAAGACAGATGAAGCCCTTTTTAAAAAATAGTATTTCTCAGGCTACTGTAGCTATTGCCTTTGTTGACAGCTGATTCTAACAGCAGCATTTAGGGAGAGTGGCATGGCTCACCAGGTCATGGCAACCTCTCCTTCAACAGCACACATGTATGGTTATAGTACGCTACTCGCACAAGGTAGAAAATTATAATAGTTTGTCTTTAACAGGGCCAGTATCTCCAAGATTAGCATCTCAACATAAAGACATTCCCAGATATCTCCTTTTAAATCTAGATTTATTAAGAGACCAATGAGGATTGTGACTCGCCCATTTGCTTTGCCTACTGCAGCACATCCTCCCAGTGGAAATGTGTGAAGGCACCTGCAGAGCACCCCCTCTGCGCTTCTTCTGTGCAGAGGTCTTGGCTGTACCCACCCCATCTCTCACCATAAGGCTGCATTGCTTCCCTGGGACTCCGCTAGACGTAATAAAGATGATCATGGCGCAACACAGCATTGTTTTTTTTTTCTCTCCAGGTAATGACAGGCATGGTGGTGATATCACTAACTTTTGCTTCTCAATTATTTAGTTGCAATAATTTCTAAACCAAAGCATGCACCTCATTACAAATGAGGATGGAAACTGTGAAAGGAAGTTGCAGTTTTCCTGGCCAAAGCAGCACAGTTTGCAAACGCATACGTTACATGTCGCGTGACCCTTGGAAGGAAATGATCACGAAAAATAATAAAGATATTTAATATAGTCCAGGGAAGGTATAACATGAATCTGAATTCTACCACCACACAATGGGACACACATTTATATCTGTAGAAATATTTACTCTCATTAAACAAAGGCAGAGTTTGCAAGCAAAATAAACATAGCTCTTAATTCAATAACAGACTGCTCTGAAAACCAATTCTTTAGCACTCTTTATCTAGTACTCATCTAGTTACTTACATGACACACTTATATACTAGCCATAATTCCAAATGGTGGTACCAATAAATATTGTTCTGCACTAGACTCTTCCTGTACCTCAAAACAGAAGTTTTCTTACACCAAAATTTAGAATTCCTCTATGGCTTGCTGTTGCATTTGCTCTCATAAAATAAGGTTTAGATTTTTTTTTTAATTGAAACAAGTTTCCAAACAAGTAACAAATTCAAATTCTTAATTTTAAATTCAATTTCTAAGTTGTAATTTTTAATTCATTTAAAATTCAAATTCATAATATTAAAAATTAAATTTGAATTTGCTCACATGGAAATGTTCTTAGATGTCCACAAAGGACTTAAACGAGCATTTTGGACAATGACTCTACAGAAGCACTAGAAGGAATAAAAGCTGGTTCCTCTTAATTTACATGTTTATTATGTATTAAAAGACCCACTGTCATTCAATTCTTAAAATCAGACAAGTGTAGGGGGTTTTTTGTTGTTCACAAGTCCTTTTTAAATTGTTAGGAAGAGGACAAAAACATTATTTGTGAGTAACAAGAAGTGTTTAATTTAATTCTGATATTTATATTACTTAGTTTTAAAAATTAAGCAAATTCCCGATGCATTATTCTGGAAAAAAAATAGGAAAAATGTTAAAATGCAATATTTGAAATATTTACATCATCCCTTTTTTTGGAAGATAAATCAGTAACCCTTTCATTGAAATCTTTGATAAATACAGATTTGTTCTTCAGTGAGAAAAAAACCAAAACCGCCGCGCACACACACTAAAATTACACACCACACACAAACAAACACATCACTTTTCAGATGAAAAATACCACCTGCATCTGCAGTTCTACCTCTACTGTATGCATCCTCACTCCTGAGGACACAGAAGTCGTGTAAAAGCCTATGAGCTGTGTGTAAAGTGGCTTTATCAGGTCTGTTCAGACAAAAAAAGGACCAAGAGAAAGAAGTTACAGAGAATTCCCATTGCAGGGCTCCTTTTGGCATATACGTTTGCACCAAGAACTGGCTGCTGCCTCCTCCTCCTCCTCCCCCTCCTCATGACCCCAGCTGTGGTAACACAGTGCACAAACCCTACAGCTCCCAAGGATCCCCTGAGGCCCAACACTTCAGGTATATCTCTCTCTAACCGCTGTCCCTCCCACTTAGGACCACAGGAAACCAAGGAGGCCAGGCAATGGTTTTTATTCACAGCCTAAATACAGGCAGGAGCTCCTCAGAGCTAGGTGAATCTTCAAATAAGCTTGCCTAAAGTCTGCCCTCATCCCACCTAAAAGTCAGTCTGAGTCAAAAGTACATGCCACACAACAGGCAAGACTTATTAAAAGATTATGTTAAAATAGGAAGTCAAAACCTTCTGTCCCAAAAAAAAAAAAAAAAAAAAAAAAAAAAAAGAAAGGAAAAAAATTATAACAAATATTTTTTAAAAAATTAATATAAAAAACNGTTTATTACCTAAGACACAGCTCTGGCTGGTAATTGCTGCTAGATACACATCTTTTAAGCAATAAAAAGCTGCTTAAAAATAATGAAGCTGGCCTAGAGAGAAGTGTTGATTTAATTATTTTATTCCTTCAAGAGCAACCTGGGTTTAATCTACCAGTGCTCTGGTATAGATATTTTTAATGCATTTATTTTTAGATGAGTTAAGACAGAACATATTGTTTTGAAAGTTATACCTCTGTAGGATCTACAAGATGTCCAACAGAAAAGAAAGCAACTATACACCACTCCCTTGGATAATTTTCAACCCTGCGAGGTAGAAATCTTCTTCCAGATCCAATGTCATAAGCAGACTGCAGAGGACACCAACAGTGAATTATCTTCAATCCCAGAAGCAAAGGTCTACCCAAAGGGATTAAATGTGAGAAGTCTGAAGAGACAGATGCTTGTCTGAAAAAGTCACTGAATAAATATGAGGCAAGCTTTAGCTTTCTGCTGACGTCCTAAGTGGTGGGGATTGGGAAAGAAAACAACAGGAAGAAATTCAAACAAAATCAACTCTTATAAAACAGTAAAATTATTCAGGAGGTGTGGAGAAATGCTAATTCTTTCAAACATTTCCACCTTTCACACTACCCTTGAAAAGCTAAAGAAAGGTCATGCACCATACAGGCAAGCATCTGGAGTCTGCTTCTCTGAATAGCCCATCTACTTGTCCCATGCTAGCTGGAATCAGTTCCAATGACCTTCTTATTTGCAGTAAAGTGCTAAGACCAAAATCACAAGTGGCCTAAAAGGCACAGAAGTCTCATCTCTAGTATGCCCCTAGGAACAAGACAGAGTCCTGGAGGGGAGACCCTCCAAAGCTACAGGCAGTCCTAGAACAAATGAGAGGGAAGCAACTGTAATGGTAAATTAGAAAAGTTCTATAGATCAGAACACTAGGAAATTCACGTGCCTTTATGTGCTAACCAAGAGGAAAAATACCACAGAAACTCAGCCCTCCTGAGCTCCAGGGAATTGACCCAATTTCAGTGAATTTTTCTAACCCAGCTTTGGGATTCTTCTTGAGAGTCACCCATTACAGCTGACAATTCTAAGCCTGGACACCTTCAGGTGTTGTGTAAAGGAGGTTTTTGGTCCCATGGACTGAATGGCAGCTCAGGGCAGCAACACTTAACATAGCAGGATTGGAGAAGGTATTTGCTGCTGAGCAACTGTGCATTACTCCAATAGCTTTCACGGCAAAGGCAGCTGGTCAGGCAAAACTATCCGACAGACTGGATTTGAATCACACGGCCAGCTGAAGCACACTGTGTGGTCAGACATCCATGTGTCTATAGGGACAGACAACAAGAGGAGGTGGGGAAAAAACAAACAAACAAACAAACAAAAAAACCCCACAAAAGCTAATTTATAGCCACCTTATCTGAATGTTGTACAAACAGCTCTACCACATCTTGCCTTGAAGTGATGGGTAGAGAAATTTCTTTCACAAGCAGCTCAAGAATTTCACAAAGCTGCCCGTAAGTGCTGTAGTTAACTCACAGCTGTTCTAATATTAATTCCTTATGTGGGATGAAGAATACTAGGCTTATCTTCACCTCCCCTTTTATGTTTCTTTTTAAAAATAGCCTCTTACTGAAACTTGCATTCACTATGGGAAGAGAAGAACGGAAACCACAGCTGAATGGCAGATTGATTTATTTGCTTTGGGGGTTAGGAATTCATCATAACCCACTAATAAAGGTGTTTTCCAGTCAAGCTAACCTTTGGTTTCTGATATAATCCAAGACCCTGTCAGAATCTTAAGGGATGCTCTTAGCATGTCAGATTTACTGTCTCTTAATTTTTTTGCCTAGCTTTCCTTTTAGTTCTTCAAGAAAGTGATGTCCCTATTGGCTTATGATAGAAGAAAAGCTTTTAGCTCTTTTCTTTACAAATTCCATTCTCAGTTCCCATTTAAATAAGCTAAACTAAAACAGCAAAGTGGGCAAGTGTTGCTTAAGAAACTGTATTTTATGACCAAGGAATATAGCTAAGAAAGACCTATGGAATAATATATATGAATCTATTAAAAAAAAAAAAGTTGCTCTAACAGATTACAAGAAACAGACATGTTTCTAACATAAACCGAAGCAAACAGCAACAGGGAGAAGAGCCTTGGATACTATCGAGATGTCCAAAGAGGCTGCACATCCTGACTTAAGCTGGAAGTGGAAAAAATAGGCAGCACTCTTCTGTGTTAATTATGGTCTTGCAAGAGGACAAAGCCACACCATTGGGATGCTGCAAGCAGAAGTCCCCAGCTGACAGCCCAGCTGAGCAAGCACCAAACTGGGCACCCAGAGCCAGCAGCTGCTGCTGCTACAGCCCCCCTGGCCAGTGGGGTCTCCACCAGTATTGGCCAGGTGGGGAAATGCAGCAACACACCCACACATTCAAAGAAAAAAAGAAAAAAAAAAAGTCAGAAAACAGTTTGTCACTTCAATCTTAATTTTAGCTGCAGTCCTCTCTGGTCAGGCTGATAACAGCAGTCCCTTTCCAAAGAGTAAGCCTCTTAATAAAATGAGGAGGCAGCTCATTGTGTTCTGGCTTTTTGTAAAACTTCCCTGGTGTGCATGTATATATATATATTTAAGTCCTTGACAAATTTGGACTCCACTGGAGCAGTAAGAAAGCTAAAGTCAAATTAATCAGAATAGATTCCCTAGATGAGACAGTCATTGCTGCTGAGCAAACCTTTAGGGAGAAGAGTTGTCCTTGAAAAATATTTGATGAAGACAGGGACTAAAGCTATGAATAAAACAGCCACAGAGAACTCCAGGGGCCCCATAGGCTCAGTTTGTTAAGCAGAGAGAGGCAGGGGAGAAAACGGAGGAAGAAAGAGGCTGATACAGAGATTTTTATTATATACAACAACTCAAAACACCTCCAAACCCAGACAAATTGAGAGGTCTGTCCCACCAAGCCCAAGAATCAGGAACAATGCTTTGCCCCAAGGTATCCCTTGAGCTAGGCAAAGCATTTAGATCCCTTGGGTGGGTGGCAAGGAAGCCTTCTGGGAAGTTTCTTCCTAATCACATTCTGAAACACTGGTTTATCTGGGAGCTCTGCCTCTATTCTACGGCCAGAAATAGAGAGGGAGGTGATTTTCAGGTCAGGATCCAGCCTGGGGACACCCCCTCCTCCCACTCTGACCGTGACTTCTGCTCAAATGCAGTTCAGTGTGGGGGGACTCTTGTACCATCCATAATTGACATCAGATTCAGCTCACCTGTACTGAAGGCAGCACAAGGGACCGTGATGCAGTTAGACCAGGATACCAAGAATCCCTTACCTTTCAGTCTCCCTGCACTAAGCAGACAAACAATTTTTATTTTCCTTCACTTTTAACATTTTTTGAAAGCTCAAGTCTTGCACTTCTTCATGCACCTGCAAGCTTCACAGACTGGAATGATTTGTCTGAGCAACTTGAAATCCAGTAAGTGAAGAACAATGCACTGGGGCACACCAAATGTCCAGCCGGCCCAGTAACCTGTCTCCAGCTGACCAGCAAAGTCAAGGGAAGAGGACAAGAACAGTGCAAGTTTGTGGCAACAGCCCTTCAGAACGTTCCCTCGCCCCTCAGTGATTTGTAGCTCAGAGACCTCATGAACCAAAGACAGCATATCTGTATACAGAGAGATCTATTTTGTTGTCATTTTCTTACCCCTACAGGGTTGTCCGTTCACTTTAGGGACCCATGTGAATTTTCAGTCATGCAACACCTTGTGGCATGTCATTACACTACTTTACTCACTATTTTTCTCTGTGCCACTTAAAATTTTCTAGATGTATATCTCCTCTCTTATCAACCATTGCTTTTCCAGATTGCAATCTTCCCCTTGTAGGCTTTCCTCATTTTCAATCATCCAGCCAAGTAACTGAAACAATCCCACACAACTCAGGGAACTAAACACATACCTCTGCTAACAAATATTTAGTTGAAGGTAGGGTGGGGGGGGCGGGAAAAGGCACAAAAAACAAACAACACACACCAGACTTTCCAGGTCTTTCTTAAGTAAAATATGATTTATATAAAGCAGTGCTGCATAACTACATATTACAGGCATTTTCTTCTTCTTTGAGCAAATTAGTCACAAGAACTAAACACCTTATTACAAAGCGTTCCCCTGGTCCTAGAAGTAAAATATAAAATACAAGGGAAAAGAAGGCACTTGATGACTGGGGGAAGAGTTGAGGTAACCTGTCATTTAAGCAGTCAGTTTGTTCTCAGACTGCTATTACAACATTTTGCACTTTAACAGTAGCAATAATAGGTTTTATCAGGGGCATTTTTCAGCCCTCCTCTCATGTAAGACAAATTATGTCCTCAGGGGAATACTATTTTATATCATCACTATAGGCATTAATAATTCCATTTTCTTCAGGATCAGCCCTTAAAGCTACTTCTCCCATCCACACAGCTCTTCAGTGCATAATTCCCTTCAGAAGCATTGGTCTTCACCTTTATGAGTGCCATGACAGAGATGGCAGAGATGAATAATCACTGCTTGGGTAGACTCTACAGCACTAAGGGTAGACAAGGGTGAGCATCACCAAATCCCACCGAAGCCAGTCAGATACTGCCACAGATGTCCCTGCAGTGGGAGAGCACCCCCCGGAGATTATTAGGATGTTCAAAAAGAGCTGTTCTACCACTAGTTTCGCTCAGGGCTGTAAAGTACATGCCTTTTTCTGACTCAAGCCATATATATTAATACCGCCTGCTCCCCAATCAGAATTATATGTCCAGTGCTTAGTAAAAACAAACCTAATGGCATAATTGGTAGGCTACATTAATCTCTGTTTTTTTTTTTTTTCCACTGAGTCATAGGGAAAAAAAAAAGTGTAACCTCATGCTCCCCTTAGAAAGCACTGGAAGAAGCTGAGATTGCAAAAGACCTTCGTCACTGTGTCCTTTACTTTCTCACTGCTAGGCACTTCCAAAGGACAGTCTGGAGACATATAGAACTTGTCTACAACTGAATCAATTAATTTATTCATGAGAACAAGAGACATTTTTATCTGATTAAGTCAAGCCCACTTAACTGAACTTTCTTCATTTATTGTAAATCTTCTGGTAGATATCACTTCCATCTCACTCTTTGCTAATAAAGTAGCTTCATCATCGCTCTCTAAGCAAGCAAAATGTGTACAGATTGCAGCAAGGACAGCTTCACCTGATATTTAGACAGGAATATTACCAGATACAGTTTACTACCAAGCATCTAACCCAAATATGTATACTGATTCTGGACAGTGTGAACAGTTAAGTATACGTATCTGTTCATCCTGAGCAAGCACAAGAATGTGTTGCACTGTCAGAGGTGTCATCTTGCAGAAGGAGCATAAAAACAAACCCCTGATTGGTAGTGATCTTGAAATTTTATTACAACTCTTTCTGTGGCGATAGCATCCTCTCAAAGTCCATTCAAGCCAAAATTTCTCCTACACATTTTAACTGTGTTTTCCCTTCGTCGACCAGCTTTATCTGGTAAAAAACATCATCTTCTCAATGCCTTTCTCCATGGGCTGTGTAGCAGTGCTGGACTGCATACTGCTCCTCAGCTATCCCAAAGGCTGTGGGGTTTCAAGGAGATTTTTAACTGTTATTTCAGTGAAGTTATTCCCACATATGGTTTATAAAGCACTGCAAGATCCTAGGGGATGAAAGGTGCTATATAAATGCAAATTGCTGCTGTTGTTATGCATGAACCATAGTCAGGTTTTAAACTGGACTTGACTATGAAAATGTCATTCCTCCTGACCTTTCCTGATGAGAACCATTGTGATTAGAAAATCTCTAAACTGTTTGGACACAAAGACAAACTCTAGTTTAAATTCTCTGGAAGGTAATAGCTGTATTCAAAGTGAGCAGATGAGTTAAGGGGGAAAAGAAATCAAAAACCTAAACCAAACCACACACACACACCACAACCCTTCCTGACTTAAGGCAACACTGATAAGACACCAGCCTCCAGGCCAACGACTCTGGCTTCTTATTTTCACCCCGTACTAGACTGCAGGACAACTGTGAGGATATCTTTCACTGTTCCGTGCTTCTGTTCCTAACTTTCTTCCCCTCTCACCCACCATCTGTTTTGTCTATCCATACGGTATGTGTCTATCTACATTGCAAATTGTCTCTAGCTCACTGTTTGTACAGTGCTTACCCAAGCCTCATCCTCGCAGTTTCTAAGCAAACAAAACCAGGTAAGGAGCTGCAACCCCATCAGGTGCCCAGGCAAATGTACGTAAATCGGATGGTGATGGAAGAAGTGGAAAGTGAGGCCATGGCCCTTCAGTTTACCAGCTTCTTCCTCCCAAGTAACTATTCAGATGCTTCACAGTGCTATTTGGAGAAACATGAGCTAGCTCAGAATTAATTAGCTGGGATAGAGCATTGCATTAATATAGCTGTATTGCCTCAAGTGTAAACTAGATTGTGCAGAACCAGCCTGGAAATCACAGCATGACTGCACTGGACTCCGAAAACTTATCCTCAGTACTCACTAAGAAAAAAAAAAAAAAAAAAAACAGAAGAAAGAAACTTAGGAAGAAGCTCAGTATCTGGCACCACTTATGATCTTGGAAGGGTCTTCTCTTTGGTCAGTCCTAAAATTTTACAGCCTTTAACATGTCCTCTCCACTAGATCCTTATTGCTCTCCTACTCTATAATCCAGGAAAACATGGAGTTGCCTGTGGATCTGAATGCATTGGAAGAAACTGAATACGGTCAAGAGACACACCTGTTTGCCAACTATTGTCTGGTCTCTCACCATGACTGATCTAACAGGAATTACAGCTCTAGCCAGGTGTGATAGCTATAAAAAAAAGTGCAAAATGATGGCAGTCAGAACTATAAAAGGAATGTAGATTTATTTTATGCAGTTTTACTACTGAAAGTACTTTTTTCCTGTATTAGTGCACAAGGTATTATCAGGTTTTTAGAAGACATTTTATTTTGAAATAAGTTTATGACTGAGCGGTTAATGTCGGGAGTTAAGAATATGGACTTATGCCCATTTTTTAAAATATGGGAAGGTGTAAACTTTCTAAACTGAAACCCCATAAGGGCCAACTTCAGCCCAATCTAATTTCACGGAGACTTACACACATCATTGTAGAAGTCAGCAAGACTACAGCAAAGCAGATGTTGGTTCATTTTGGTCCAGAGTGAGAACAGAGTTCCTATTCAACCTAACAGCCATTGCATTGATTCAAGCTTTTCTGGACAACTCTTCTACAAGAAATTATGAAGTGTGAAATTAATCTTGGAAAGACTGTAGAAACCAGTCACTCCATACTGGGCATAAATCCCTCTCATTTACAGATCTGCTTTTTGGTGTTGGCACAAAGTATCTCGCAGTGTCCCAGACTTGCACAAAAATCGCAAGTTAAACTTTGAGAAGACAACACATATTGTGATATTTTGATGCACCCCGTTTAAAATTAAGCTGAAATCTCTGAGATTTGCTTACCTCTTTGGGCAGTCCATAAGTGCTACCTCACATACAGTGGTGATTACTCTCTGACTAACTAAGAACTATCTGCAAATGTACTTCTAGCATGAAACACTGGTAAAATGATTTTTATTAGAAATTCAGAAGCGTCAAGAAAAATAATGTGAGAAAATGCACATCATTTCAAACAGAAACCACATCTTTTTGGAAAGTAATACAGAAAATATATTTCTCCTGGACTCCAACCCTAACGATGTAGCCACCTACTCAGCCAGTCTTCCAGTGACGTCACACTTTTACTAAAGGGAAAAAAAAAAGAAATAAGTAGTTATAGAAAGTAGTTCTGATAGAGTCCAGACTAGGATTAAAAGATTAAAATTACCTTTAATATTTAACTGGATAACAGTCAGAACATTCTCGTTTACAGAAGTGACCCAAACCACAATTTCACACTGTCTTTACAAGCCTTTGTCCAATTTCAAAGCAAGGCCAGTGACATTTGAGATTAACACTATTTCCAAATTAACAAGCATGTTAAAAAAAAAACAACAAAAAAAAACCCAAAAACAAAAGCAAACAAAAAAACAAACAAAAAAACACACCACACACACA
The DNA here is from genome assembly GCA_013399365.1 of Pampusana beccarii. Taxonomy (NCBI): domain Eukaryota; kingdom Metazoa; phylum Chordata; class Aves; order Columbiformes; family Columbidae; genus Pampusana; species Pampusana beccarii. Next base: position 115,893 of record VWYH01004049.1, on the reverse strand, counting down.
TGAACCCAAAGCACTCTACTCTGAAGAGAAATACTGCAAGGTAACTTAAAATTAAACTGCTTGGTTTGCTTCTGAGTAACTCTCAGGAGGATCAGGAAATTTTCCCACCCCTTACAGGTTTATGTAGGTTACCTATAGATACAGGCAAAGGACTGAAATAAAGTGTTAGGACACTCTAAGAAGAAAAAAAAAAAATAGCCTTTTCACCAAATCAGTTTCTTGCCTTTGTGCAGCATAGAGGCTTAAAAAAAACCAAACAAACAACAAACACATACACACACAAAACACCAGGATTCTGCCTCAAGGCATGTCCTACACTTACTGGAGAGCATCTGAGCCACTCTACACTAACAGCACCTGAGAAAGTGTACACAATTTACCTCATGATTTTTTTTCCCAAACATTGTCCCCTGAATGTTGTGCAATTGAATTTCAAATGTACCAAGATAAGCCACTTTAACAGAATGAATAACGATATGAAACTAACTCTTAAGTTTCTTGCAATGTGTTCCTACATGAACAGGTCTATACCAGCATACCTCACCAGAAAACAGCAAGGTGCATTACCCTTTTTTTAAGAAGCTGGATACACACAGTTCTGTAGAGAAGGTAGTTCATGTAGCCACAAAGTACACAAAGCTAGGCCAGAAACTTTTTCTAGAAATTTTCAAGAATAAGCGTTTTCCTCATCTATCAGCTTACTTTGTTCCTGTTTTTCTCTTCAACATTTTTTATATGATTACAAATTAAATTCTTGTGTCATTTAAAGAGAAAAAGGTATAAATCAGAAAATTAGACTAAAAGATCAGCAAAACAAAGAATTAGGAGGAGACCTGCATTTCAGATGGTCAGCTGATCTGTAAGCCCTTAGTTTCCAAAGGGAAGAATTAGAGTCCTGTCTTCCTGAATGTGACATAAAAGATGTATTACTCACAGCTTTTTGCTGGCCTGATCCTGAAGTCATAAACACGATTTATATTGCCTTAAGTGGGATATGCAGAAGTTATTGTCAGAAGTAAACCACCAAATATTTCCTATTTCTCCTTCTGTTTCCATAAGAGCATTATTCTTCTCTAGGTTGATATTAAAAAAAAAAAAAAGTATTTGCCTAATCTACGTCAAAATCACATCTTTTTTTCGTCACAGAATACGTGCTCTTCATTTTCTTTATTGGCATGATATGGAAGACACTCTCGTTCAACGTGAAAATATATAGCCAATGCTTCTACATTGACTGTAGCATGCACCAGAGCTAGAGCTTAGCAAAAACTTTCCTGACAGGCTATTAATTTTAAATACAGTTTCAATTTGAGAGTCTCCAGTTCTGAATTCTAATGTAAAGAAAGGAGGATACTTTTACACTTCTTTGTTGTTTCAACTTCTATTAAGTTAAATACTTCAACTTTTTTTTTTTTTTAAATTTGGTGGGTCAAGATCATATATAACTCCATTGTATTGTTAGAAAGAATCCTAAAGGCCTAAAAAATAATTTACCTCTCCAGTGCCAAGAGCCAACCTCATACACATGACCAGCTACTGAAACTCAACTGGTGCATGGGTACTGTTTACGTCAACAAATAATTCATACACCTGCACATTCAAGCTCCTGCTTTCTTTCTTTATTCTCTTGCATCTTCCTCATCTTTCACAAAAAAAATCACATAATTATTTTCTCATCTACAAAAAAAGGCCATATCTTTCTTCTATACAGAAGCTTAATATGTATGCCTTAAGCTAATGCCTGTCCTTTCAGCAAAGGCAGATCCAGAAACAACAATGCATGATAATGGTTACTGTAGCATGTACATGACCCAAACAAAATCAGGGGCATACTATGCTAGATTGTCTGCAAACAGCAGAGGATGGCCTCAGGTTTGAACTATATTAAGAGATGAGCGAACAGCATGGCTGTAGATTTCTGAACACAAGAGAAATACAAATGACTTGCTGAAAGGTAACAAGTAAGTCAGATGCAGAATCAAAAATAACACCAAGTCTACAGAACCCTGATCCCAATACTTAAGAATGACCTGTTTTCCATAGTGAAGACGTTCATGACAAACAGTGTTTGTACTTCTGCCTATAGGGTGCATCTTGTGCAACGATATGCTGCTTCGCAACTCAGAAGGTGGGGCAGGTTGGAAATATGTCATTTCTTCCTTTATGAGGAGCATTCTAACATCGTATGAAAATATTCTTTAAAACCACGCTGTAAAGGTCACAGGAACCTACACTGCAAAAATGTCATTATTCAACATCTGAAACGACTAATAAATTTATTGATATTTTTCTTCAACTGAGTATCTCTCTCTCTTTTTTACTCATGGTTACTTAACAGTTTTTCCAAGTTGATGAATCTGATTGCGTGAGCACTATTTAATTTCTTGAACTGTTCTAACCAACAAACAGCTGTTTATAATGTGGGATTTAGAGACAAGGCTATTCTATGACAGAATGTAAATTACTTACATTTTCCTCCCCTTTCCCTAAATAACCTTTTCACTGCCACCCCCTTAACCAACCCACAGTCTCTTCTAACAAAATGCCTTTATGCAGAATGAAGATCTTACAGGCCAGAACGCTGGGTCTTTTTGCTCCAGTGCTGAGCAGATTTTTCAACTCTCTGTAAAGTGTTAGTGACAGCATCCATTCATATGTTAAGAGAAAAATAGGTTTTTTCCTCTCTAAGTATCATACTTTATAAGTTACTCCATACATCAGGTTGTGCAAACGTTATGTCATTGCCCTTAGAAGATTTATGTGTTTATGGCAAGAAGTGTAAAAATTACGTATTTCTTCATTTTATTATTCTTGCTGTGTAATCTTAGCTGAAAGATGCTGCCTATTACCACGGTCTGTAATGCTATATATGACTGATACACACCAGCTTGGTAGCAATTGATTGCAGATATTTAACTGCATGACCTGAGGACTTGCTTTACATGTTTTATTTAGGCTACGTAACACAGAGTCACATCTGGGGTTGCTAAAGCACAATACTTTATGTTGTTTGACCTATAAAAAAAAATCCCCACACAGAGAAAGTGGGGAAGACCAAAAAAGACAAGTAAATGCTTACTAAAAAATATAATATCCAGGAGCTAAGAGGCACAGGAAATAAAGGAACTGCAAAGAAGAGAGGCAAGCTTCAAAGTCTAGTATCTGAAATGCATAAGGATGTCAATGTCTGCCAACAGCTGCCAGCCCAAATGAAGGGGGCAGTGATGTTTGCATTTCCAAAACCTTCTCCCTCCCCCAGATTTGTTTTATTTTGAGCCAGAAGAAGAAGCCCTTTTATAATGCACAGTTTGGATTTCACAGCTGGAACAGTTTTGCTTCCTAACTTAGACCACCACTAACCACATCTCCCCCTAATTTGTGTTTGTCCATTTTGCCTTTAAGCACAATGAACCAGCCTATGCTGTGCTAGTAATAGGCTTTGGGGTGGCTGCATGGTTAAAGCAACGTCTTATTTTACTGATTTTGAGAAATCTGACTTCCCATTCTTTTTTGAGATGAGTCCTTAGCAGGCAGAAGAAATACTAGAAGGAGAGTCAAGATCTGTAAGTATTCCCTGTAGTCAGCTGATATCTGCTGCAAGTTTACCCAAAATAGTTCAAGTGTCACATTACAGCCATACTGTCACAGATCATCTTCCCTCCCACTAAATTTTTTATCTAATTCTATGTAGCCCCATCACAGCACAAAAATAGCTATCTAGAAAGCATTCCAGAAATTAATTTTAATTTAAAAGATATTCTATTCCTTCTGTCATTTGAGTACATTTTTCATGGCTTGTCACAACTAATTTAATTGCATTTGTATTCATAAGCACCAGGTAGAAGTGGATGACTTTGTTTTAAATCTTTTTTTTTTTTTTTTTGCATTCACCTAAAAAAACCCACAAAATATATTTTTCAAAAAGTCAAGGTCTAGCCTTCATTTTATGTGTTTTCATGTGAAGAGGAGTACAAATGCATGTGGTCTAATAGACAGAGGCTATTTCTGCTGCTGCTTTGGAACCCAACAAATGTGCCCACAAAAACACCAAAACCAGGGTTTATGGAAGAAGTCGTGCATCTGGGCTTGATCTCTCAGAGCAAACTAGGAGAGAACTGCAGGGCTCACTGAAGAATGAATCTGCACTGCAGAGCAGGAGCAGCCATGGAGACCTCTCTTCCAGAACATCTAAAGAGAAAGTTCTCTACAGACATGCACCTGTGCCATAGTCTTGCTTCCCCAAAATCAACAGCAAAATTCCATCAGAGTTGTTGTTTAGCCAATACATATTTTCCAGATAACAACTTGTGAATCACTTCAAATCCCTTCTTCTATTTGTATTTTGTGACTATGATTTTAACTTATTTTTACATCATTTATATAAACCCTAAAGTCTAAGGCACAATTATTCCCCTACAGGGATAAGAGTGCACCTGACAGGACTAGAGTCTGATTATTGTAAGCTATGACTATAACACCATGTTAGACACAGTGCTGTCACTTGCTGAGCATCCCTGTCTTCTTGCACAGCTGGAACTGGTCCAAAGACTTATACAGATAATCCCGGTGTAAGCCATAGAAGATCTATTATGCATCACACTTAAGCATTGGAGACATTCCTTTTGATGGGAAGAGTGGGGATGAGAGAGACAAGTGGGAAATTAAGGCAGCTGCACAGTCCTGTTGTTTTCTTCTGGGAGTGAGGTACTGGAGAGATGGAGACAACCTGAAATGCTGCCCTGGGAACGCAGGAATTGTTACCTTCAGGGCCAGAAAGTGGGGTTTCAGGTCTACACAGAGCAAAAAAATGTGAGTGAAGGTCCCGTTACTAATTGCCTTCCCAGGAACACTGTTCCTGATCATGGCACTCAAAAAGCTTAGCAGTATAAAATCATAAAAACCTTTGTAGATATTGAGCAGTAAATATTCCCAGGTCACCTTTAGGAAAAGAAGGAAAAAAAAAAAAAGAATGCCCAGGCTACCTAGTTTGGTTTTAAGCCACAGTTTCTTTCATGATATTTAAGCAGAAAAGGTACAATTTTTGACAAATGTCTTACTTGACATTTTATATCACTCATGTCAGTCACACTGTATTTCCTAATGCAAAGTGACACAGGCAGAACTAAGTCAGTGTCACTTGTCACACTGTTGTGTCTGCAAGAATTTACATGAACTAGAATTTGCTTAAATTCAGAGATGGAGGTAAGGGTGCCTTACAAGGAACTTTTATTTCTGAAAACCAGATGCTACAGTGGAACACAACTTTCTGTTCACCCGAGGTTTTACTTCCTTCCATATGAAATTAATTATTTCCATAAATAGCAAAGATATTGACTATCTCCTCCATTTAACAGTTTATTTTTTTAGTGAATATCATAATCATCAATAATCTGCTCTATTAAGATTAAACTAAAATATGCCAGATATTAAAACAAGATATTACAAAGCCAGGAGCTGAAATAGGACTGGAACAACACCAGTATAAATTGGCTTTCCAATACCTGGGAGGTAGTTCTAGAGAAGATGAAGGTACCCTTTCTAGAAGCAGACACAGTGACAGAGCAATAAGCAACATGCAGAACATGGGAAATTCCATAAAAGTTCTTTACTGTGAGAACAGTTAAACATTGGAAGGGGTTGTCCAGAGAAGTAGTAGGATCTCCCTTGCTGGAAATATTCTAGACTTGGCTTGACAGGGCTCTGCTTAAACTAGTCCAATGCCCTGCTTTCAACTGGAGCTTGTACCAGATGACTGCCAGGGGGCCTTTCCACCCTAAGCTTTTCCTTCACTCCAGGATTTTAAATATTTAGTTGTTAAAAAAAAAAAAAGTTTAAAAAAGAAAATCACTTTATGCTACTATCTTCAACTGTTTCTTTTTCAAGCATAGCACAGCAATGTACATTAGCATGTTTCAAACACCTTTTAAAATAAAGTTGTAAAGCTGAAACTTCAAAGTCACACTTGGTATGAGCTAAGGCAAAAACTATCCCTCACTAAGAGTCCGCATGGAATCTTGCACAATGTAGTCCAAATATGCATAGCTATGGACACAGTAACTAAACATCTCATAAATCCTCCAAATCACTTAATTCACTTGCCAAGACCACAACCATTTTTGCACAAGTATCTTGCACACAATCCCTTATCCTTATCTACAAACAAACAACAGTAATGAACCATATCCCAAAGGACTGCTTAAAAACACGGCAGAGAAAACAGCAAGAGACCAAAACTTCTGTTTAATTAATCCACCCTTTCCTTATGCTTTCTGATCTGCACACTGACACTTAACTAAAAGCCCTAACATATGGCGTTTGGTTGTAGAGCCACATCGCAAGAAGCTTAAAATTATTCCCCTATAATAAAAATAACTAAATAAAACCCAGAGACAGCAGTTGAGACTGCGGATACAAAACATCTTAAGATTTTCTGGAAAGGCAACTTTAGAATGGAACAGTGCTGTCAGCAAACTTGGTCTGTTTTGGACATCAGAGCAACTGGGGTTTTTTTAGTAACTAATTTATTTCTCAAAAGCGCTTATTCGATTGACCTGACATTATTCATGGACATGCATAGGAACTGGCAAATACTTCCAGTTAAGTTAAAAAACATATTTACATAGAAAATACACTTACCCACTTCCATCCCCTTTCTCTTGCCCTTGAACTTTATGGGAGATCCTGTAACTCAGTTTTCAGAATAGTTATTTCCTCAGAGATTTCCTAACTGCCCATGTCATAGCAGGTAGACTGTTCAAGACACCTGTACCTACCAGTGGAGTGGCCTAATTACCAGACAATGAGAACGGTCTGTCCCAGGATATCCATTCTCTCCTGTTGTAGGTGTTACACTTCATATTACTTAACATCATGTGCAAATAAGACAGCAATACTCCTGTCTCCATTGAAATAATACAAGGCCCATAAACCCTACCCTCCTACCCTTCCTGATGCAGTGAGTACTCATTTATGCCCCAAAGAAATTTAAGAGTCAATACCACAGATCATATATAGCCAATTCTTTCTCCATTTTGTGAATCTTAGATTTATTTTTACATATATTTCAAAAGAAAGATCAACTAAATGCAAAGCAGAACAGAGAAGATTCAGAAGAGTGGTCATAAGTTAATTTTATTTCTAAACAGAGCAGTTCAAGATCTGCATGGTTTTGTATTGACCCAATCTATGTTGCATCATCTGACATGGTTTAAACTTTGTTTCTGGTGGAAACCTCATATCTGCTAGCTCCTAAACTGTAAGAAAAACCACCAGCAGACCATGCATAAACACCAAATTGTGTTTGCTCTGGGCCAAAGTCCCACCTGCCTGTTTAGAAGTTCAAGGACCAAAGTTCAAGTTCAAGGACCAAACACCAAATCAGACAAAAATGTTTATTTTGTTTCAGGAAAACAAAACTCTGCTGAACTTTGTCTCTTGTTTTAGCAAACCTGAAAACGCAAGAGAATTTCTTGCCAGAACGGCATATGTGTCTGCCCCAGACTCACAAGAAAGACAGAACAAGTTCAGGTATAAAGGAAGAGTTTTTGTGGAGAAATCAGGAGTTTCTATAAGGCAGAAGTCATCTGACTTCTGTTTCAACAAGTTTGTTTCAAGCAATTTCTTTTGAGATGTTTTGCTTTAAAGATATTGAAGAAGTTACGATCAGAAGATCCAAGCCTGTTAATGAAATCTAGTAGGTTTTCCACAGGTCCTCCATGACGTGTTACCCCATCTGTCCTCCCAAACAGTTGCTTTCCTCACTCTCAGGATAAAATAATATCCCCCTTTTGCATGTTATAGCTTTTCAGGTAGAGAGTATGTATCTTTCATTCCCTCAATGTTCTGTTCCTCTCCCTCACTCTTACCCATCTCTACTCAATAGATCCTCATTAGTCAATGATTTTCTCTCTTCTTTGACAAATATTTTTGTGGTCATGTTCTAAGGACAATTTGCAGAAATCCTGAAACAATAGCAAGATTTCTGTAAGCAAATATTACTGCACCAGTTAAAGTTGAGGGAGGTTTGGTGGGGTTTTTTTGTGTTGTCTGTGTTTGGTTTTTTCTTTCAGCTATATCTCTAAGGAAATAACGAAGAATCCCATTCATGATGCTGGATTAGTCCATGGCTATTTCCCTGGGCATAGCTCTTTCTTTGAACAATTGCTCTACCAAATTAACAGGTTGAATAATTATGCTATTGAATTAATTAACATGTTTAACTTATTAAGCATATTGTTACAAATGTGTATATATAGAGCGATTCAAGTATTCAAGGAGGATTTAAAGGAAAGGAAATTGCAATTAGTTCCTGAAATTACAGGAGGAAAAACTGAGCTATTTGATTATTAGGGTCACATTATCCTTTCTATAAGACGAACAGCCACATAACATTCATAATTTAAAGAACAGCTGAGATTTAAGAACATCACAGTAAATGTCTTCAATAGTCTTGCATTTGGCACTGGGACACATAGGTAGATCTGCAAACAGATATATTTAGAGACAGATAAATTTAGGATAAGAAAGAATGCTCAAGATCAAGCTAGACATCAAAATTAGAATAAGGTCAAGCAGAGAATTTGTAGAATGATGGCAAAGAGGGTTTAGCCTGTTCTTCTGTTCAGAGATCAGCTGTGCTGACACAGAAACCTGAAGATAGTCCTGAGCCTGTAAAACCAGTCTGTAACTTATTTTTTATATGGTCAGATCCCAAACTGTACTAGATTAGATCCAGTCCAGACATTACTCTTATTTTATAGCCATTTTCAAAATTATTGCCTTGAAATGACAGTTCAGGACACCCATGACAGTTGTAAATCAGACTCCTGTGACTACATCACAAATGCCTCATCACAAAAATACCATGGCTTACTTTAAGTGAGCACAATACAAACGTGCAATGGGTCCGTCCACAGAGATTACTATAGGTGGTTGGTAAGTGTAATGACCTTTAAATTTTATTCAGATGTGGTAAACCAGAATAGCGACTGGGCTCTCCAGACTTTTAAAGCCCCCACTGGAATTATGGTCATATGACACTCAACAACAGCACTCTCATTACTCAGTCCTAGGCATCACGTTTAATCAGTGGCTACAACTTCCACGACTCAATGGGGAAAGACAAGCCCCTACAAAGGGAGAAATCCGCAATGTCCAAAATGAACTCACAATTTTAATAACCCTGTGATACAATTCTGTTGTCACCCTTTTTCCCAGATACAGAGGGTACAAAAGAAGAGCAGTGAAGCACCCGTCCTGGCTGTCATCTTCCAGCAGTGGCACTGCCTTCCCATCCCATCCCTGAGTTGTGCCTTACCAGTCTAGCAGATACAGACTTGCTTCAGTTTATTATAGAGTCACTTAGGACTCTGCTGCATGCCCTGAGCTTCTTATCAATTACAGGATGGTGTGCAGAACTTTTTACACCCCCAAAAGATATAAGTATGTCATTAAAATGAGTATAGCTTTACTAGAATAGCAAAGGGGGGAAAAAATGAGCTTTTACTGTTTAATCAGACCACTTAACAGTTTGGATTTGTTTTATTACTCCAATTTTACCACTCTAATTTTATGAACATTTACTCTATCCCTCAGCTTGTTCAGATTCCTTCTGAAGTCCCAATTCATAACTGTTTGCTTAATACTTCAGGGATTAAGCCAGTGGGATTTAAACTATTTACTGTAGCTCTTTAAAAGGTTACTTTTCAGTTTTATTAGTGCCTCACATGCTTGATACCTCAGGAAGCACTTGCTTCTAAAGCTTGCCCAGGTCCCGACACATTACCATAGCAGGCAAGTGAATTTATCCAAAAGAGGTCTTACTGACCTCAAATCGCAGGCTGCAGTGTTTGCAGGATCAAGGCTGACAGTCTGCTACAGTTTCAGCATACTGACAGGTTGTCAAAGATCCTCTGTCATAGGGGATAAGACTGGAACAGTTGGTCTGAAAGGCGCGAGAATGAAATTGTAAATTGAGGGTATGCAAACTGAGATGTTTAAGTTTGGGTATCCTTCTTTAAAGTTCCCCTGACGCGGCAGGGAGTTTGAGCTGGAATAAAAGGGTGATGCACCAGAGTGTACCAGGCTGCGACACAAAGAGCATACCACTTGTGCCCAACTGTCTGTGTTAAAGTCTGCAAAGCCATTAATACCCATGAAACAGAAATGTAAAATAATACTGATATGATATAATGTCTTTGCACATACTATGCTTCGAGAGAGGCAGCAAAGCAAGATACAAATTAGTCGAGAACCAGAACTTCTGCATGATTACATATGATTCACTTACCAGAGCTCAGCTAACTGGAGGTAACGGAAGTCAATCAGGTCAACTCTGACCCTGCATTCTCCTAACGTGTCAGTCATGTAGACAGACAGAAATACAAACCTGTTAAACTGACTTAAACTGAAATTTAAAAAGTCAATGATAACACCAGAATATTTAACAAAACCTCAGACTTGCATTTATTCTGTTTTCTCATTTTCTTGCACTTGAAGTTTATGTTTTGCTTCACATACGGGAAAAGTAATAAAAGCTGTTAACAACATGATGTTAAGCTTCATTTGTGAACTGTTTGAGAAAAATCAGAATCTGTCCAGCCCATTAGTGAAACGAAAATTGTACAGGCAGAATTCCAGCACTTTTGAATAATTGAATCTAGATTTGCTCATTACAGTAACCTTAAGGGAACTATACTGCAGATCCATGACACCAGCAGCTTTAATAGGGATAAAAGTGTGAATTTGAGAGATATTCTCAGAATTTTTCAACGCTAAATTGCTTTTTACTCACAGACATTAAGTATATGCTCTTTGCATTTCCTTACACAGAAAGTCATTAGCTTGATCTCAATGTAAACTGGAGAAAGTGACACATAAATACATAAGTGGTTTTGCGTGAGGGCAAGAGCTGGGTTGGAAGACTCCTCTGTGCCATCTCCAGCTACTGGGTTCTGAAGAGGAAACGACTGTGACAACAAAATGACAGTTACTCCACTATACCTACCAAGTATCAGTCAGACTTCGCTCCTATAGGACGGATTTCTCCTTTGCATCACATGCCTGCATTCACTTCCTGCCTAATTCTATGCCCTGATTCTTGTAGTAATTATATTTATGTCAGGCAAAACAACAAAAAAAGTATATCTGTTCTCTAGGCCTGTATGCTTGCAACAGAGTGTTAAAATCTTGTTGTCAAATTCTAATTCCTTACTTAAGCTGTTTCTACAAATTTGGCACTAAATTGGATGGAAAAAAGGTTTTCAGGTAGAAATATTAGGATGTCCTGCTGTATTACACCTCAGCTGAATGACTGCATATCTTAATCCCTTTCTATCTTGACTCCTTCCATACTTTTCTTCTAGGATCAAATCAGGCCTATTTGAAAGGGATAGTAACATCTCCTTTGATGTGGAAGTGGGTGGCAGGGGATGAGCACAATTGATATCACATCTTCTGTATCCTCTCTTGCTTTTCTAGTCCACCATTAAGATGGAAAGAGAGATTTGAGAAATTGATGTGGCTTTGCTTTCTGTGGACAGCTGAAGCAGACCCATGAAATCAACAAAATACCATCCTACATTTGTAAGCAACTGATGCTACATTTGGGGTTAAATTGGGTCCTTTGGTAAATCTGGCAGACCGTGCAATATTCCCCAACCAGAAAACTGCCCAAGTTTCTGCACTTTGAAACTATTACATAATAGAAATGACAGAGCAAACAAAACGCAAACAGTTTTTACTGGTTACAGCTTTCCACTATTTATAGCTTCGTGTCCCTTTTGGGAAATGCCATCCCAAAATTAAAACTTAATTTTAGTCTCCAAAATTAAGCAAGTCCTATGACTCAGTGGAGGAGAGAATGTTACACATGCACACTTCTAAATGGGGCAGGCAGTTTAGTCTATTAGAATTCATTAGAGAGTGAGTCATGACTGTGAAACTGAATTTACCTAGGACAATAACCTTCAAGTGAAAATAAGTATGACAGCAAGCCAGTTCTCATTTCAACAAGAAGTCAGGCAGCCTCCAAGCTTTCTTAACTGTGGTAATCCCTTCAAGTTCCTGCCTGGCAGGATTCAGGCTGCCTGTTCTACTTTCACATATAAAAACTTTGCCACATATGATACCTGCAAAAAAAGTCACATGAAATTAGTACTTGGCTTCCTGGAATGTTTAGTCTGTATAACATTATTATCAAGACACTAAGAATTAACTCCCAGTCTAGTTAAGGGGTAAAATTAGAAAGGGACCACATACAAAAATAACATGAATAAGTGGAAACAGCTGAAGTAATTCCCTCTGCACACAGCAAATAAAGTCTAATAATAATTCATTAAAACAAAATGTTAAATGTCAGTTGAAGATCTGAGGCTGAAGTTAAGTATTGGGAGTAGTATTTCAAGAATGAGAAGCCTTGAGTACATCACTCTTGATCACAGATTATTGGCTGTTGCTGAAATAAAAAAATAGCTTCCAAAGAATCAACTCCTTGTCTGTCAACAGCTTCTCAGCTTGGCAGGAGATAGCTGTACCCCATTATGCAAGGGCATGGTTTGAGTACTTCTCACAGGCCAAGTGCAATAAAGTTGGACTCTTTCTCAGTTCTGACATTGAAAAGTGCTGGGGATGGAAAGGATAACTTTAACAGTAGAGGATTTCCATCAGTTTGGGTTCTGTTACAGGGTCATAGAAGTAATGATGCTGAAGACAGGTTAGCTCAGTTTCAAACTTTGATGGTCACTGCCAAACATCAAGCACTTGCTTTTCATTCTTCCCTGGTTGAGTGGTGTGCGGTATTCATGTACACTCAGGTCGTTCTGAATTTAATTTTGTCCCTAATGTACATAATTAACAATTAATACTGATGCTTCACAATTCATTTAAGCATACAGCAGCCCTCTGTTTTTCACAGTAGCAGTTGTGTTCCAACTCAATTGGGACCCTCCCTAAATCCATCCTCTAATAGCTTGCTTAATTTTATTTTTGTATTCCACAGTCCTTGATAACAGCAAACTAATTTCTGTAACTCTGTTTGATGAAAATGTGCTGATGGAACTCATATTTCACTTCATTGACTGTAATGAGCTATTTCATCAAACTGTCCATGTGACACTATTATAGAGAAAATGATAAATTTACTAATTTATTCACTAGAAATTCCATTGGAAATTTTAAAAGGAAAATAAAAGAGCCATGAAGTGAGTTACATTAGACTTCCACCAAATGATATGTCAGGGTCTACATGAAACAAAAGCACTGACTACTGCTACACTTAATGGAGTGTAAACATTAAGTGTGTGTTGATTAATCACTAGGTTGGCTGAAACTCAGCACAACATAAACACGCACCACAATGCAGGTTTTCCCTTGTAACTGTTTTCAGGCTTTACCTACTCATCACGTGTGGTGCTGCTACCACTAGAAATCAGAGCTTCACTCATATACCACCTGCCTGTTTGTGAGACCTCTTAGTCATGTTATGCACACAGATTTGGATAAATTCAGTAGTAGACAACTAAGTTCTTGGGGCAAAGAAGTGATTCCTCATTTTTCCAAGGATTATTTGCATTTACCTCTTTTAAAAAGGAGGTATCTGCAACTACAATGCTGTGTAGGATGAAACAGTATTTTGGGAGAACAGTAGGGAGTATGTAATTAGACTATTCATCTCATGTTAATATTAGGCCTGAAAATAGAGACAGTATCACACGGCCTGCCTGACTTATTTTAATTAGATGTCCTCCACCTGCTATTACAATTATAATCCATGTATTTGATTGCTCTGCCATACACCATCCTGAAACCCAGGCACCAGCTTCCAGAGCATACCAAGGGGAAAACCACAGAAACAGCTAAGGACAATTACTGACATTCTTCCTTGTTTCTCACTTTGTACCTATGCAGGGGCTTTCCTCATCTGTACTCAAACATGTAGCACACTCCATCTGCAATTGTTTATTGTAGAAAAGGATTTTGCAGGAGGTTAAAAATAATTTAAAAAAAAAACAAACAACAATAAAACAAAACACACACACTTTTAATTACCTTCAGAGAAGTCCAAAAGCAATAACAAAGTTGGAAATAAAATAATATATCATATAGTGGGATATTCATTTATTGGACCTTTCTGGTCCACATAGCACAGGAGAAGCCATTTTACATAGGGAAGTGTGGCAGGGGTTTGTTTAGTTTTAAATCTACTTAACTAAGATTGTCACTTTCAAAAAAACTGCTTTCTTTGCTAGTCTAGTCTGCTTAAATGAGAAGATATCTGGAAGACTAAAATCCAAACCAGATGATTGCATAAAGAGCCCAACAATTATTTGCATGACATATCTTGTATTCACTTAAGGACACACCATTCACACACAGAGAACTACCACAGGGAGACAGTAAAAGAGTTTGGTTTTTTTCCTCAGACCCTGAAAATTTTAAGACAGCCCACTCCCCGCTCAAAGCTGGTGACAGCTGCTGAAGGCAGTGACTGAGGAGTAATCATCTTGCTGTGGTACAAGGAATGTCGTCTTACAAGGAAAAACTGCTCAATTCACACATTTTAAACCAAACCACAAACAAAGCAATCCAGTGATTTAATAATATTGTAATTAACTGGCAGTCAGTAAACTATACATTCAGGATGAGTATCAGGGATACAACACAAACCACAATATTAGACATTTCCAAAATGTTAATGAATACCTATAAGTTTCTAAGCACACTAAAATCCCAGCCCCTCTGAGTTCACAGTTGCACACACACTCCACTTTCTTACACTCTTCTAGGAATGCAGATTCCCCTACTCACACCCACATCTTGCTGGAAATGTGGGTGCTCTTGCTTTGTGTGTACCCATACTGACCCCTACAAGCCCCATGTGGCCAAGAAAGCACCTCACAAGTTCACATACGCAGGTCCCTACTTTTTGCACCCCATCCTCTGAGTGCAGTCACTGTGTTGCTCCAATGGAGAGGATGCTCTGTCAGGTCTAGACAGAAGTCATCATTCCAGTGGGTGACTTGTGGCAGTATCAGAATAAGTTTCGACTGCTGCTCTGTTCCCACTTCTTTTCTCTCTCTCCTCCTGTCACAAATTTACATGCTTCTTTTAAGCTTCTTTTCAAATTGACTCATCCACTTATTTAAAAAGTTTCTTGATTAGAGTGAGGGCCTTGTGTGTACCCCAATGAGGTTATACCAACAGGTCGAAGTGCCAAAGGAGGCAGTGAAGAAGCTCGTCCCAACACAAAGGATTTATCAGCTTGGCCGTGCTTTGTCCCACATGTGTCTAAACAGCATCTAGTCAGAAACAGCTCATGCTCCATCAGTGCAAAGTATGCAGTAAGCTCAGTACTGATGGTACCTGACAAAGAAGATGGTGGCTTAGATTGCTACCAAGTGCCTGCTGGATTGCACTCTCTCTGCTTGGACCAGGCCTCTGGGGAAGTGCTGTTTAACCTCCCACCCTGGCTCCAGCTTTAGTTAGTCCTTGAATTGCCATAACACTGAGACATATGAATGACCAGCACCTTATTGTGCTAAGGTAGATAGTCCTTAGGAATATAACCTCCACAGATCCCCTAGAAGTACTAACTCTGCTTTAAAAGTAGGTAAACATCGAGGAATGGAAACTGCTCTCTTTTTATGAGACCAAGTATGCCACTCTCTAATTAAGATGTATAATTATACAAGTCCTGAGCACATCAAGTGCCATCAGAATCTTCCTAAGAGATTTCCGTGTAATAGGCCAATTAGTAGTCCCTAAATTCCTACCCTGGAACTTGAAAACACTGAGAGGATCCAAGAAGATCGATTTTGATGCTATTACTAAAACAGACCACATAGTCATCTTCATGCATGATTATCAGTAATCACTATGCTGATGATACTTGTACACTATTTGTCTGAGGAGAAAAGTTCAGTTTCAGCTTGCTTTTCATAAAGTGTAGTGAGACGAATCAAACCAGCCCTGGTAAACCTGCAGTCTCTACAATGCCATTGTATTTACACGCCCCTGTTCCAGTGCCATTTTAGTCTTTTTCCTATTGTATGGATTGATGTAGCAATCGTCTATAACATAAACATGAATATAGTCCTGGCATAATTTAGGGGAAAGAAAAGTTTCCTCTGTCCTCCTCCACCTCAGGCCAGATGGCCTGATAGCAGTTTGTCTGCAGAGCATGTAGGCAACAAGGAGAATTAAGCAGCCTCCAAAAGTCACTTCTGTTCTCCACACTGTGGCAGGGGAGCAGAAAACAATCTAATTGAAACACTAAAGACACTTCGCTCCTCTTCACCAAAGATCCAAGTCTGGAGACTGTTACTATAAAACGCTACTGTAGGGTTGTGGTTTGGGTTTGGTTTTGTTTGTTTGTTTGTTGGTTTTGTTTGTTTGTTTGTTTGTTTTTTCTTTCCCTAGTGGATTTACAGTCCTAAAAACAGTAAACAGAGTGGGAACACAGCAGAAAGATCATAAGCCTCCCAGCTTGATACAATCAATATTAAATATTTGATTAAGTCTATTAAAATGGATATCAGTGCAAGTCTCCAAGGAAAACAAGAGCAAAAGTCATTTAACAGAAAAGACTTGTAAAATAGTTTTCAGAACCTGACTTTGTATGCAGAATAACCAAGCATGGAAGACAGCAGACTAACAAAACCTTTACTCTTTCCCAGTCTCCTTACACATGTTCCAACTCATATACAACCTTACAGCAAAATGGGTGTCACCCATCTATACAAATATCAAATCACCTGTTTATCTCACTCTCAGGCTATGGTCTGCCCACTGTACCTCAGCTATGGGCATTATTATCATGATGCTTCTAATTTACGTCCTGTTTCTTACAGCAGCAAGGAGAGTGATCCCAGAATCACTTTCTGAAGCAATAGACTAATCCAAGTAGAAGTTGATAATAGAAAAGCTCACATTAAAAAATAAACTACTCTGCTGGCCAATCAGCCATCTAAAACACACATTTACCATAATTAAAAGAGCATAAGACACTTGAAATTAAAGGACAATATGAAGTAGAGGCATATAGACATGCAGAATTGTTAACAAATCTCATTATGAAAACCACATGCAGATTTTGTATCGCCAAGCTGTTGCCAGTGGAATTGAAACAGCCATTCCTTGAATGAAGTGCCCTAATACCATACCGAATAAATACAGAGAATACTTAGGAAAGAAGAGACTAAGCAGAGCAGAAGAGTGTTTAGGAATCACCAGAGTACAGTTCAACTCCAAGGAAATTATCAGCATTCAATTCTATATTGAAATATCTTGTTTCATATCAATTAGAACATAATTTACACAGTACAGAAATTATTTCAAGTTACAAGTCATCATAAAACACATTCTTTCTACAAGGTGGCGAATTTTACAAACACCAAGATCTACCTATTTCTTGAAGCATGTGATTAAGCTGAAGTTTAAGCTCCAGTTTCTAACACAATGCCAAAAAATTCCTGGCCAGCAATCTTGAAAATAAAACATGCTCATGCACTGATTCAATTGCACACTTGCTTTGAGTTGGCACAAATCATTAATTGGGCAGTTCAGACAAAGTTTGCAAGCTTAACCAAACAGGTTATTTTGCAGCTTAAAAGAAACTCTTGTTGACATAGCAGTCCATGTGGCAGTGTAACTTATTTCAGCCCTGTTTGCATAGACAAGATCAAAACACCCATTACAGTGCTTAGAGGCCAACAACCACTTGCATGTTTGATATCTCTATGGAAAATACGAAGAAGTCAAGTTTTAAGAATGTTCCTAAAAAATGCCAGGTTTTCTTTCAGAACAAAGAGGGAAATACTTAAACATTGTTTTAGACATCTAATCTGAGTCATATTAACCACTTTAGGAACTTCTAGGGCTCAGAAATAATAAGAATTAACAGTATTCAAAAATAGCGCAATTTCTATCCTGCCAATATAACCTTAGCAACACGTGAGTTTCTAACCAGATTCAGGCAACACTTCACTGGTACAGACGGCAATTTCTTGTACTCTATCATTATTTGGTAATGGACATTTAACAACCTGGCTAATCTGAAGCGTATTAATGAGGAACAAAAATGTTTTAAGGAATAAAGTAGGTGTTAAAATTCCTTTGATACATCGTATTCATTTAAGAGCAATTCACTTTAAAGTTACAGGTCTCCTTGATGGGCATATAAAAAGGTCTTTTATATACAGATTTTTCTCATTAATCACTTTCAGGGTTCATTTACCTTTGATTCATTTATTAATTCAAGCAGGCTTCATTGTTCTCAGAAAAGGAAAAAACAAACCATTTCATATACTTTGGCACATTTATGGTAGATTTGGAAAGAAAAAGACAGGCTATAGAAAAACAATCCATAACCCAAAAAGAACAATATATTTTACCTATATTGCTTAATTCTCAGTTTCCTCTAATTTTTCTGTCCTATAACAATGATATATCTAAGGGCTAAACCCATAAGGCTTCAGAAGAGAGAGCTTCCACCTCATTCAGGGGCAAGGTGAACTCTTATAACTGGCCCTAACTATTCAGGTGACAATTATGTTTCATTTGACAGTAAACAGTTTTCAGCGAATATGTTCATTAACTGAAATTCAGGGAGATTTTTTGCAGTGCAAACCAGCAAGAGTTTTGCTTTATTTCCTGTGCAAACAAGCAGGAGGTATGAAACTGAATTAACTGTTCTTAATGAAGAAAGGAAAGAACTAAGCAAGGCTCTGAATACTTATCAGCTAGAGAAAGGAAGAAGCAGTAGGCAATAGCAAGCAACAAAAATCACCCAAGTAACAACTAGTTGCCTTACCTACACCTAGAAAAATACTACAAAAGGTTAGGGAGGTTTCCTGGACTGGGTCCTTAAAGTCTAGATACTCAGACTCATAGGTAAGCACGATACAGTTTCTTTTTTTGAGACCTAAGGAGCTCCACTTCAAGACACTTACATAGTTTTGTTTGCCCCACTGCCACAAGCACAGCACTGTGTTCTAAAACCTAACACTAGTTAGAAGCATTCTTAAAGTCTAAGCCTGCTTTTCCTTCCAGTCAGATTTTACTCATTTGCCTTCATATCAAGGTTAGCACTTACCATTATTCTTCCTCTTTTTTTTTTTTCCTCCCCCTTCTCTCCTCTGTCATGTAACTGGACTCAGAAGCTTTTTCTCCACCTCTTGCCTGTGTTACTAAACTGAGCCACCAGGTTCTCAGAAACACAGAAGTCATTATCTTGGCAACAGCTGACCACAATCTCACTGCATCAAGGTGGTATTACAGCTGAAGCAATTAGCCCTGCTGAGTAACACCAGTCATTAGCCAAGGAATTCAGCTAACACACCCATGCTGCCTGAGACAGGCTCTAATAATTAGAAAAGTAGGCAGTTACTAAGAGTTGCAAAACAGGCATGGTTTTCTACCTACTTTGTTTATGCCAGGCATCTGGAAAACCAAGCTGACTACTTTTTCTGAGGGAAAGGGTGAGATATGTAGATTATTAGTTGGGCCAGCAAGTTAAATTAGTATGGCTGTTCCTCTGCCTTTCCCTTCTCTAGTTGGCATTTCTATAGAAAAAGCAACTTAGCCTTATACTTAGCCTTCAAGTGACAAATTCAGTCTATGATTATGAGAATCCTGGAGCTAGCAATGACACTGCCTTTGCGATCAGGACCACTCTGCTCACTTCTCTGACGAACCATTTTGTTCTGGCTGTTTCTGGGGTCTGTCAACATGTCCCTAATTTCCTTTTGTATGACATACTTTCCACAGAGCATGCCAAAAAAATGATTTGGCTAACTGATCCAGCAGAAAAACCATCACATCTCTATTAAACTGTATAAAGGACAGAACAGGAACAGACATTAGACCTAGATAGGCCAAGATACCTTCCAAAATTTGAGGTACTGGTGAACTGGACTGTGTACAGTTTCAAGGTAGAGTTGCATGATTGAATTCTCTCCAGAAATGAAATTCCTAAGGTCTTACTCGCTTTACTTTCACTGGCTGTAATTTTCTGTTTGTAGCTGACTACATGTCGAGACAAAAGGCAACAGAGGACATGAGCAGTGGTTAGTTTTTCATCATTGTAACTTTTTTTGGTAGGGATTGCCAGAGGGTTTTTTTCCCTAATTATAACTGTTCCTTTGAGAAGATAGCCAAATAATAATCCAAATAACCATGGCATAGATTTTTTTGTTAGGCTGTGCTTTATCATTAGCATTTGGCCTTCCTATACAATTACAGTTCATCAAGCATAAAAAGTATTTGTCAGGCTTTTAATTTTCCACTGGAATCCTCCATTATTGCCCACTTGAGTGAGCAGCCCAAGCTTCTTTGAGATCCAGCTGGTAGTGACCGCTGTCATTAAAGAGGAATTCCAAGCACTGCTCAGCCCTTCCCCTTGTCAGCAGCTCCCAACTTTCTCATGCAAAATCTATCAAGCCAAAAATGTCTGCGACTGTTCTTAGCCCAGTGCTGAATTATTTTGGAAAGCGTGAGTAAAATCAATTTAGTCACTTGAGTTAAGCCAGCATGAAAAATAAACTGCGCTTTCGCCA
Organism: Pampusana beccarii; assembly: GCA_013399365.1. NCBI lineage: Eukaryota > Metazoa > Chordata > Aves > Columbiformes > Columbidae > Pampusana > Pampusana beccarii. The sequence continues at coordinate 95,341 of VWYH01004049.1, read as the reverse complement.
TATGTCCTGATTGAAATTTTCAAGCATGGAAATCTTAAAAACGGCTAATTCTCCACACGTCAGTCCAGGTTGTTTTATAAATCCTCACAGAGGAAGGAAAAATTATTCCTGGCTAATGAAAAATGGTTCGGTAATTGTAAACTTATGAGCACTTAAAGTCACACATTTGTTTAAATTTCCCTGAAATAAGGGATGAGATAATGCTGCTCGAGTTTAGAGCTAACCAATTACCAGTAATGCTCCTTGGTGAAGACTGGTTTAGCATACAATTAAAGTGTGGTTGTATCACATTTTAAAGTACTTCTTCTTTAAAAAAAGTACAATAAATAACACCAACACAACATTAATGAATCAAGATCTACGATTCCAAGATATCCCCAGAAATACGTTCTTCCTCCAGTATCAACAGTCAAATAAGTATAAAAAAGAAAGTAAGGTAAAAATATTTAGATGAAACAAATGAAAAGTGCCATGGCGCACAGTATATGAAACAATTACAAGACCTACAATCCTTCAAGGGAATACCACTATCTAAAATGCAAATCAGTGGAGAGTAGTGAGCTAAAGACCATTTTCTCTCACAATTTCCTTACTGATCGCTCTGCTGAAAGCTCGATCTGTCTAGAATTTAAAGGACCAAAAAATGCATAAAAATTAAATAAAGATCTCAGAATTTGGCCTCTAGTATTTTCACCTGACCTATTTTTCACATCACTAGTAAGCTACAGCTTTACGTTAGAAAGGTAAAGCATCTGTGTAGTAGCAGTCAATAGTGTGTTCTCATTAAGAGTAACCCATGTTCTTACAATTGTTTGAAACACTTTATTTGCCATAGCAGCGAGGTCAACGACTTGCAGAAGTAAATTAATTGTAGAAGTATCTGTCCTAGTTAAAAACACCTGCAGCTACTCCTGAGATGTGATGGTCAATGTCACTAACCTAATCTAGGAAGTAATGATATGAACGGTAATGACCTTGCTAATGAATAATCTTGTTGTTTTTAAAGAGGAAAACTTAAAAATAAAAATAAAAATAAAAAAAAAAAAAGAAAAACTACCACCACCCTACAATAATGTTTTAGCATAAGTAACAACATTTAAATAACTATTAAGTCACTGCATCATGGGATCAGTACCTCCAGTGGTGCATTATCACCTACATTTATCCCTTTACATTTCTTTTGTTTATTGGAGTTACATGTGTTCAACTCTGCTAAATATCGAAGTGTTTCACAGCTCCATGTTTACATTGTGTGCAATGCTCAGTGACCCTTCCATACAGGTCTGTTCATTGATCTACCGAATCTGACCACAGCACAGGCTGTCTCCCTCAAACAGTGTCCAAATGCTTTTGCAACAATTCACGTAATAGTTGATCTTGGTCATGATTTGAGGCTGTATGCTAAAGAGCTAATATCTTGTTGTTAGTCAGTCGTGAAATGTTTCTCAATAAAAAAATGCTTGCTGCCTCAGGCTGTGTTTCAGATAATTTAAAGTCAGATCCAGTATTAGGTTTTTATGATATTATATTTTTACTCTCTTCCTGGAAGTTCCCAACACCAATATAAATAAATGAGAGATTCATATTTTTAACCATTTTGATGCTTTTGCATAATTCTGAAATCATCATGTCAAGTAACTACTTCCTGTGAAAATCAATACCAAAAAATTTTCACCTTGTTAATACTGTGAATAGATGCCAATAATAGTGAGTCCTTCCTAGCACAGCAGACATTATTTGACAGAAGATCCATCTGCTATGTGAGAAACTAGGAGGAGGACACCTGACATGTATATATCTTCTCCATGTGACTTGGTTTGGCAGGGATTCTCTGATTTGCACAGGACTTTGCAGCAATGTGCAGCAGCTGCCTCCTTTCAATTTAAGTGTTTTTCTTATGGGCCTGTTCTCCCAGTAATTGCTTAGTGGCCTGCACGCTCAAAAGGGTGGAAGAGAGCAGGACCCAATTTTCCTTTACCTCAGGGGACTAAGACTTAGTTTGCCAGGAAACTTAATCACTTGGATATATAAGTTAAGGGGAAAGGAGATGCTCTGTGCTCTTCTTGACGTGGCTGTACCACTATGCAGCCAAGAGAACCTTGAGAGGCAACGTTTCAGCAAGACTGTTGATAAGACTTAAAGCTTCTCACTTAGTTTGCCCAGTCAATTAGCCAGTTCTCATTCTGAGAATAAAGTCACTTTTTAAAAATCACCTTTACTTCCCCACTGTGACTTTTACAGGCTGGCAAACAGCGGGTTTCCAGAATGGACAAAATCTGGCCATGCTCTGCTTCACCAGCAGTGTCTATATCCCAACGCTGGAGTAAGGACACACTCATCGTGTGGCCATGTAGCACCCATGCCTGATAACCTGGTGTACCAAACCTTCTGCAATATGACAGGACTGTTTCAGCTGAAATGCAATTTGTGAATCTAAATCAGGACTTTAATTTGTGGAGCTATAAATATTCGGTGAATATCTGGATCCTCATTCAGTTCAAGAATAGGGTATTCTAAATATTCTCACGGAGATGTCTTTTAACAAGTGTAAAGATGAAAATAGAAGACAAACACAGGGCCCTGAAGATCCTCAGTTAAACATCCACTTCCATCTGTTATCTTTTCAGTTAATTCAATCCTTAACTCCAACAACTACAACTCAGTGCAAAATCTACGAAGCAGTGCTGCCATCTTACAAATACACGTGTATGTCCTAAGAACAGAGTATATACTGTGCACCCAGATACCTTTTATTTAGTAAATAACTTGTGTTTAACATTAAACCTCCTTGTGCCTCTAACACAGTTGCTTAGTTGCAAATGCAATGTCAGGTATTTTTGTCTTGTGCAAGACTATGCTTCCATAAGCAATTATAATCTAATTAAAGTCATTAATGTTTATGCCCTAGGGAAACATTCAGTTATTTGTAGGCATCTATGTTTTTCCCGTCTTCCAATCCTTGTTGTAATTTATGCTTTATTGAGCACTTCTAAATATCCTCAAGTTATTTCACCGCCACCCCAAAGCTGTGCCACCCTGTAGCCTATGGCACTGTTTTCAGTGCTTCTATTTAGAGTTAAATTGAATAAAACCAAGTAATACATCTATTAAAGTTTCAGAACTGGAGCTACAGCTTTTGGAGCCAGATTTTATAAACTTTTCCCTCATATCAAAGGATGTTCAAGGTTTTCATACCATAAATCATACCCTAATAGAGTCCAGAAGTCTCTGTGCCTTTCTAAGGCAGGCAGATATCTTGGAGTGTCTAAAAGAATACACCGGTGATTTCAAAACCTAGAGCACTACTAGAACACTCTATAAAAATTATTTTGGAGCTAGGAAGAACACATATCAAAATACCAATGGTGTAAAGATTTCAAGATAGTGTTGGAAAAGTTCCTGTTATTTGCCAATTATATAGCAAATCTTTTCATCACTAAATGAACAATATTTCATCAAGCACTAAGGATTTCTTCTCAAAGTTCTGCTAGGACTTGATCCCTAGATATGAAAGAGAGTATAAAGGATTCCACTGATTTAAGTAAGGTCTGGAGCAAACTTCTGTGTCTCTCTTAGAGCCAGGACACTCAGGCCACGAGTCAAAAGACAGAAGGGTGTCGTTATTACCAAAGGGTGTCTCTATGAAATTCCGAGGTTTTCAGGTCAGGACCTTTCCTACTTGGAACTGAGAATGTTTGGGTGTAAGGTGAAACAGCTGGTGAAAGAGCACATGATTTCATTTCAAGCAATCTAACTGAATTACCGCAGAGGGTGTGGGAAGTGATCTGTGCATATCATTGCTGTCAGCCCGAGGGAGGATAGTTGCTGATGGCCTGTGACAAGTGAAACATTTTCCCAGCTGTGTCTATACTAGTCTATCACCAAAAATGTCCCACATCACTGCAGAGAACAAGGTATTTTGACTACAGCAATGAAAGAAGTATTTTCTCACCCACTGTAATTCCAGATTTCAAATATTTTTCACTCCATGTTGGTGTGAAACCAAAACTTCTTGAAGGCTTTCACAGAGACAGTATGCTTTCCCTGGCACACCCAGTTCAGGTTCAATACGTTGTACAACCTGGTCTAAACAAGGGACATAAGGCTAAGCCTTTTTCTAAATGTATCATAAGTACCAGGCTGTCTTGGGGTGGATTTTATTCTCTACTGTTGGAGCTGTTACATATATATGCTACCTATTACATAAACACTCAAACTTTTTACTGCAGCCAAGGACTTGATCCTAGTAGAGTTTATGAACTTGATTCTTGTGACATCTACTTGTCCATCTTCACCTTTTTTTGCATTGGGTCAAGAGAGCTGTCCCAAACAAAGCTAAATATACTTCAGTTTGACAACTAGACATTTTATGACAAAAGGAATTTCAGTGAAATATTCCCAAGCAGTGGCAGTAACGCTTCTTTTGGAACAGGTTCTAAATAGCAATCAGCATGGCCAGCCTGACCTTATCTGAAATCTCCTTGGAACAGATTTAATTAACACAACTAGAAAGCTAGAATACAGCCTGACATGGCCTGTATTCTCCACAGACCTTTTTTTTTAGCTAAAGTACTGTTTAGTAGCGGTCTGATGATACAATACAGTCCCATGATCAGAGCAGCACTTGATTGTGTCATTAACACGAAATAATGGGACTTAAGCCCATATTGTTACATACAAGTCATCCTAAGTATGGATTAAGAAATCATTGTTCCCCGGAATTATTCTTAGTATGTGTAGAATTAAGAAATGCAAGCAGACATCCTGTGGGGCATTAGTCTCAACAGTGTGAATATTTGCAATTTTTTGAAGCTGACTTAAGAATATGTACAGAAATAGCCTTCGTTCTACATGCTGTTCTTTTCACCATCCTGAGGAAAAAGGCAAAAGCTAAAATATTTTTTTCCATATTTTCAAACTAGGAACACGTCAAGCAATTCTGAACAGCTGTGTTGTGCTGTGTTGCCTGTATTACTCAGCAGAACTGCTCATCAACATTTAAGCATGCAAAACCCATATATGTCAGGTTCCTTCAGCACACCCATGTCAGGACACCATAACTTTAAATATAATGCTGAGAAGCTTTAATTATCTACTACTTCCATCACATATCTCCAGCCCACACTCCACTGTCCAAGCTATTAACTGAAAATTTGGAATACAACTACAGATGAAAATGGATTTATTTGATTAATGTGTGTGTACAAGTGCGGGTTCTCTTGTGAACTATTCAAGTGTTGAGTTTAATTGAGCCACAGCTGGTGCTGACTGTGTTTTCAGAGAGTAGGGATATACTGACTGATTGACTGTCTCTCCCTTTTAACCTGGATGAAGATGCCTTCAGTAAGAAGTGAAATTTCCTGGTGATCTAAAACCACAGGGAGAATAATAAAAAAGAGAACAATAAACTGAAGAGTACATAAAATCAAGTAGCTTATACAAAAGCAATGCAACTAGGCATACCAGTCAGAAAATTTATTAAATCAGGGATTTTATTTGTAAATCTCCAATTCAAGCTGGGGAGGAGGATGGGGGGAAAGAAAACAAATCAGAGTTACTATTCCAATGACAATGCAAATCTCCTTTGGAGAGGCAGAATAAATTAAATTAATGAACTTTTTAAACGCTTCAGCTGAGAACTTCTCTCCCTTGTTGCGAGAGTTAGATACAGCTGTTCAAATGCTATCACAGAGGGAAAGCAGAAAATTGTAAAAAGAAACAAACAAAAAATTGCCTCCCCTGCTCATGCAGGTCAAACACCCCGTGTGACCTGACGCAAGTATTGCTAATCCTAACAAAAAGGGGTGAAGCCAAATGAAAACTGCCAGGGTGCCAACAAAAGTATAAAAAAACAATAAAGCTATACAGTTTAAAAAAAAAAAATCCCCAAAGCCTCCACAGCCTTCATTATCTGGAAAAACACTGCAAAACTCAACTCTTTTCATCATTTTGGCTGAATAGAAGTTCTGGACAATCATCCAGAAAGAGACCACCACAAGGGTTCTTTCCAGCTCTTCTGGGTATGCAAAACTAGTGCTCCATGTTCACCCTGCCCCATTCCATCTTCCAGCATTAACAGAGCCCATCCTGCCCTTCTGTAAGTGGGAAAGTCACTTCTGTATTTAATTTACTGTTTTCTGTTTGACCTTTGTTCTTTTTCACCAGTAATTTCATTGCTGCTTTTCCATAAACTGTGATCTGTTCTTTACATGTAGGTTTAATACACTGTTGGATTTTCTTTTTACATTTTTTTTTTTTTTTTTTTTTTTTTATTTTTATTTTTTTTTTTTATTTTTTTTTTATTTTTTTTTTTTTTTTTTTTTTTTTTATCTTGCAGGCAAATAATACTGCAGTTTTAATTCTACATAAGATATAAGTCTTGTTGCTGCCCACAGTTATAAATTAAGATGTTCTAGAAATATGGTTTGTTTTCATGATGTATGTTTTCCTTCACTGCAAAAGAATGGGTTATACATAGAAATAATTGAGGAAATGTAATTATGTATAAAATATTAGTAGTTCTGAGTAATGTCCCTGCTATTATTTTGTATATAAAATCTAGGAAGCTGTAACACTAGAATTTCTTGTTCTTTCTCACTTTTTTGTACTAGTATAGGAACAGTTACAAGAAGACTCTGTGCTAGGTTTGCCAGTATCTCAAATGCTTCAAAATCTCAGCTGTCATCTGACTCAGGGGTCATAGAGGGAGATGCACTTCTAAACAGACATGAGAGAGCTGTGAGTGAAGACATATAACGTGTGGGACTGCGATGCCGATATGTCACTGGGAATTTTGTCATCTAACTTCTTTACTAAAGCACAGACCCCTCTACCTAGCTAATCTTAAGCTCCACATCCCCAGTGCTGTGGCTTCTCTCCTATTCAATAACCCTGGTTGCCAAACATATCTGTCAACAGCTGGATCACTGAGACAACCAGCTTCTTCTGGCACACAGGGTCACCACCCAGAAAAGAGCTATTTGGCTGGAGCTCGCAGAAGAGAGTCTTCTCCCAGTAAAGGAGATCTGGCAAGCCTAAAGAATATATTGAAAGTGTAAGACTTTATTCATATACTACTCAGAACAACTCCTCAAAATTATCTATCCAAATCCATATGTCGTGAAGGAACTCAATGCAAACAAACACAAAATAATGAGAGGAGAAAAAAACCACCATACATACAAAAATGCCAAAAAATACACACACTCCTCATAGTAACTTCTGATCCCTGAGTATCATGATGCCAGAGACACCTCTAAATTCCCCTTTGCTACAGTGTCCACAGCAAATACGTTGTGGAACAAGAACGAGTAGTTGCTTCTGCTGTGGACACTTCTTTAAATAGCGTGCCATGCATATGGATAGAAAAGAAACAAATTGTGAGGCAAAGTTGCTGAGAGTTCTCTAAACAGAGTATAGAGAAGGTGTTTACAGTTTGGTATACTCTCCTTTTTTTCCTCTGAGAATGCTCTGTTCTCTACACCACAAACAAATTAGATGCCCTTCTGGATTTAAAAAAAAATATATTTAAAAGAGAGATATAAAAATGGCATAGATTTAAAATATTAGCAGTAAAATAAAAAAAACACAGTGTGTAAGCTGTTAATAAGCTTTGCATTAACAGCCTGCATTTCTTTAAATTGTACCAAGAGTGACAGCTATTGCTTCATCCTTGCAGGTTTGCACATACATTACCAAATATTCACACACTGTATTCCCAAATATAACACATTGTATTCCCATTTTATTCCAGCAAAAGGAGATAGCCTTTGCTTCAGCCAGCAAGTCCTTAACTTCTCCTGTGCTAGAGTAATTAAAAGCAAAGCTATAAAACTTCTAATTCCTCCAAGGATTTATTGAAATCCCACCATTTTTTTGTTATCTTTCTCCAACGTACTATTTATAAATCCTGCCTTCGAGACCTTTTATGCAAGCTATTTGTAAAGCACATTCGATTTGCAGAGTAATCTGGCTCCACCAAGTGACGATTTCTGTGACTGCTCGTCTACATCTGGACCTAAGATAACACAAATGGGTACTAAATATTAAACTAATTTGGTAATATTGGGATTTTGATGGAGAGCTTTAAACTTCAGTAATTCATATTTTGAATATATTATTTTGTTGTAATGTAGATGATAATTGAAAACACTGAAGCATTTTAAGGAGCTTGTTTGCCCCACTTCTCCTGGATCATGCTGAAATTTTGTCTTATTATTAGTAGTTCCAGCATTAACACCTCTGAGAATAATTGTAGTAGGGCGGAAGGGAGGCAGGAGAGCAAATTATTTCCCTTAAATCCATTCCACAGCTTCCAGATGCTGTGCGGTAGATAAAGTCTGTTGGAATATAAGGAATGTGTGTGAATGAACTTACTATGCAGTCTTTAGTATAAGGTTTGAAAGAACATGCTTTGGAAGGCTCAAAACAAAGTGGATGTCAGTCACAGGTGTAAGGAAGGCTATTCTAATATGTTCCCTGCAACACCCTTTTTGAATGATGGCATATCCTAAAGTAAAATGTTTTAAAGCACTCAGAGTGAGGAGGCTGAAGGCCAGGGAGATACCACACAAAGCCAGACAGTGAAATGGAGATTGGTTTGGATGCTGCCTGCCTCAGCTTTGCAAACCCACTCAGAGAGTGGGATGGCTTTTGCAAGCTCACAGAGGCAAGAAAAAGTAGAACTGCTGAAACCTGAAACTACCGTGAGGCAGTTGGTATGTTTAAAATATCATTGTTAGTCAGCTGTACGTTTTACCATAAACAGTAGGATTTCCTTCACCATCATTAATACTTTTCATTTTTGTCAGGAAGACTATGGAGAGACTGAGCAAACTGTCTTTTGTTAGCTTGGAGATTTACTTCAATGAGATATTAGCAGAGAAAGCAATAAAATGGGTCAGCAGCTATTAGAAATGATCATAAACCCATGCACACAGATAGGCACATGTGCACACACACGCACGGGGCGTACAGCCTATCAGATATTAAGTTAATGTCTGACATCACAGTGTCCTCTGCCACTGTCCCTAGCCATAGAGGAGCAGATGGGCTATACAATAACACAGACACCGTTTGTTTTACTTGTGTGTTCTCAGTTACATGTTCTGTTCCTTTGAAAAGGCTGGAAGAGAAGGAAGCCCGCTAAAGACAATGGGAGATAACTCAGCATGCTCAAGTGAGACAAAGGTCAGAGGGACCACGAGAAGGAACAGACAGGAGGTTCACAACAAAGAACAGCCTGGCTCCAGAAAGGCTGGAAAGAACTTCCCAAACAGGACTACCCAGAAACTATGGGCACTCAGCAACTGGGATCCAGGATCTGCAAAATGATGGTGAGCAAGAAGAGAACAGTGCATAAACTTAATTTCTGTTCTGTCGCCTCAAGATGCCTTAAGTTTTCCTTATATAAAAAAGTAGAAATGCAACTTTTTATTTAAATTAAGTGTGTCTTCTTTCTAGTTTAGCATTTTTTTGGTCTTTTGGGGAGCTCATTATAAGATGAAAGTCTGAGGCATTTCCACATCAAAGCTGTACTCCACTCTGCATCTTGTCACAGGAGGGAACAGACAACCTTGCAGACCAATAGAAGCTACTAGTGTCCTAGATCCTGGTGTTATTCCAGGAAAGGGCAGGGGGTTGTGAATAAAATAACATGGAAAAATCACCTTTGGATCTGAACTGATTCTTTCTGAAGAACATAAAATCATTCCTGAGTTGGAAGGGACCCACCAGGATCGTAGAGTTCAACGGTGCTTCTTAAAGACAGCTTTTTGCGTAGATTCTTTGCCATCTTGTGTTAATCTGTCACTGTATATAAAGTAAAAAAAAATCTTCTTTTTTCCCCAGATTTTAGACCAGGATTCTGTCCTTAGCATTCTGAGACTTTATTCCTTTGGAGTTATAGACTCCATATGATTTATTGACTTCAGTATCAATTAGTGCAAAAAGCAATCCCTGGAATCCTGAACGATTAGTGTTAGTGTTGTTGTCTCTAACAAACACTGGCAACACCAAATTCCCACTCTAGGGTTAAAATCATATATACCCCAAACTGTAAACTGACTGTCCAGGAAATAGCAACTTAATCAGATGAAATTGTGGGAGTGAAAAGCTGCAACACTGGACACTATAGTACAGTTGCAAAGTAAGATAACAGAATGATAAAAGGTAGAGAGCTACAGAGAAGCAGAAGTACAGAAAAGTGTAAAGATAGCAGAGCTTGAATTCTGCCACTGTTCCGCTTTTCTGTCAGTCAAAAATCTTGTCATGTTTGAAGTTCATATCAGCAGCAATTCAGTTGCCTTTCCATCTCTCTTTAGCACTGCCATGCCACTTAGAGCTTTCACTGGTGACAGATTTGCTTCAACTGTTCAAATAAACATCAGAATGTTAGTGGCAGGCTAAGCTATAGAAACAAAACAACTCCAACTCTTATAAGACATTTTAATGTCAAACATTACGATGTCAATCTGGCCATACCGTTACTACTTTTGTTGATCCTCATGAATGTTGGTCTTTCAAGTCCCTCACATTTTACAAAGAAAGGGCAGCCCTAGCGTGGGCTGAGAAACATTATCAACAGGGGCACCAAATGATGGTTGGGCTGTATTGCTTTGTTATAGCACTGGCCGCTCTTTTTTTTTGCCTCTGTTTTCTGTCTGGTATTAGCTACAGCATTTTGCACAAAGTGTTTAAGTAATAAAACAACCCTGCTTATTTTAACACGGGCAAGGTACCAAGAGCAGAACCAAATAACTACTACTGGGTAATGATGTCTACTTCTTTGTATATCCTTGGTTGTAAATTACACCCTATCTTCTCTCCATTGTTCTCTGTGGTAGACTGAAGTCATTAAAAAGTGCTTGCGCAGGACCTGTTGTGAGAGAACAAAGTGTCAATCTATATCTATGTCTTCTACCTATGAACAATGATTAGCTCTTTGAAAGTCATTCATCCATGACCCAAACCTCTAAGAGCTGACTGCAGCAATCCAACCTCAACAGGATGGAAAATTGCTTTTCCACACTTCATAAAAATCCTCCTTAACCGAATATTCTGATCTAGAAGCAAAGCTAGTTGCCCAGATGTTTTATCCCTGTCCAATGCCAGTGTGCATGCAAATGTCGCTATTAATCTCTTCTGTCTTCTGTCCTTCATTGTGTTTTACCAGTGGCTTTAGGAGCTAGTATGGATTGTACAGTACCTACTGCTATAAGGCCTCAAATAAATAATTGTATTTAACTTGTACATATAGTCACATTTAAAGAGAAAGGTAAACGAAAAGAGATCAGTTCTAATCCCAGGTTTGCCCATATAAACCAAGACCCTCTCCACTAACATCACAGTACCTATAGAGAAGGTATATAAAAGCAGGAAGCTGATGGCACTCTGCTCCACCAAGATCCAGGGTTTCTGCATGTATCAATATAAGCTTAATATTCCCCTCTCAGATTATGACACATGTATTAGTATTAAAAAAAAGTGCTACACTAATATGAATGAGTTTCTTTCCATTATGTCAGATAGTATAATCATCATGATCAGGGTCCACTATGCAGATAAGAGAGCACATTTTTGCCACTGTTATACTAGTGTGTGTCTGAGCTATTTATTCATCAGGAAAAGATGGGTGATAATTAGTGGAATACCATATATTTATATAAACACTGTAAGGAAAAAACCCAGATTTGTTAGTGAATATTCCATTTAGCAGTTACACAAACTTTAAAAAAAAAAAAAGTTTCCTTACTTAAAATTACCTGGAAACCCAGAACCAGTGAAAAGTCTCACTTCAGTAATGTGAGACAAGGGTTGGTATGAGATTTGGGGGTAGAAAATTTGAGGAGGAGGTTGCTTCTGACTGCATGCTCTGTAACTGAAGCATATTGGAGAAAGTCAGGGTTCCAGCCAACTGACAGATGGTATAATGAAATCAAGATACACACTCAATGGAAACATTGAGAAAATGTTAAACATTGATGTACACTTCATTGACCCATGGCTTCTCCTTTGCTCATTACATCCATGTAGGCTCAAGATTTCAGATTGGTACTTACATTGCTGTAATAGTGCCATGGGATCACAACACCCTTCTGGGATTTGGGATTTGCCCTGGCACTGAAAGGAAAGATTCTGTGGCAACTCATACAAGTATATACCACAGTACTTATAATAAATTATGTCTGTAGTGGAAGAGACAGCTATATCTGACCCATGTAATAATCATTGCATATATTAATATTTTCCTTTCTGGAATTTCTCTCATGAACAGATCCAGATACTTATTATTCCTTCACCTCCTTAGTTATACTAAACTTATTAATAATTGAAAACATTTTAGAATATATATGTACATCAAAAAGACACTGATAAAATTAATGTAGGTATGTTGATTTATAGCTTATTAACTTTAGCTTAATGAAGCACGTTGTCTCATGCTTCAATTATCTCATGCTTGTTTTCTTCTTACATATGTGGTTTAATTTTAAGTAGAACAAAGTATTTTTGAGAAAGGAAAATATAAAAATTGTAGTTAGAAAGTGGTTATGGATAACTTAGAATAGAGAATACACTACTAATAATATATTCCAAAACACAAGTTATCTGCATTTTAGCAGCTCATGGGTCTAATCTGATAATTTTTTCTGAAATGCGAAGGAAATAGCACACATGGGCATACATAAAAAATAATGACACCTAGATGATGCTCGCAGTTCTTTTTAACTGTGCTGAAGGACAAATATAAATTGTCTGGTTGTCAAAATCTTTTCAGCTCATTATTTCTAAAGGATTTTCAGCCATACTTGGTCAAATTAGTACAAGACCTTTTTGCTGTGCCAGCTTCTTCAACATTTGCTGCTCTTTTGTTCTCAGGGAGGCAGTGGGTGCATCAGCATCTTATACTCCCCACAGCTGTCATGTACCAAATATTCTTAAACTCCTGATATGACACTTCCAAGCTGATGATAGCTACACATATCCTACACAAAACTGAGGAGAACTGAGCGTTTTGAAGGCAGTTCACAAATGAGCCATCTGATGGTCAAGGAGAATGATTCTATGATTCTATGGGTGTGCAAGTCACAAGAAACAAGAACAAAGCTGACTCAGCAAGCCATAGGAGCCAACTCCAAAGGTAAGGGAAAGCATGACAGTCCTGTGTGCCACTAATCACTTCACTCTCCAGCAACAGGAAGGAAATATGGGTAGTGCCTAAGAGCCACTTCTCAAGATGTCCTCTAACTGAGAACACTTTGCAATATGAATTAATTTGGTATTACACATAATAGCATATTGTACCTACTTCTTCTTTGTCCTCACAGTATGAACTGCATCGCATACATTGTAGCTTCTACCTCTGTATCTTCTTTCGATAGAAGTAGTGAAATATGAGTTATATCTACAACCAGAACCTAACTGAGCTACTCTAACAGTTAAAACCAGATGGTATGAATATCATCACTGCAGTTGCCTGATGTAGGGCTGGATATGTGGCAGCTGAAACAATGGGCAGGGTATTTAAGTTGGGTATCTGGAGGTTATGCAGCTACCTACATGAACAAAAACTTGGCATTGGTCACCATGGCACGGCTGCTCTTCAGTCCCCCACTGGTGATCACCAAAAATGAGTGAAAAAGTAGATACAGTGAGTCTAATAATCTATCCTTACAGAGCCATACAAATTTATCCTGTTATTGAAATCAAAAGGAGTTTTTAAAATATTTTCCAGCAAGAACTGGATTATCAATACCTCTCATAAACGTTCACTAAAAAGTTAAAATTCTACTTATTTGAAGGCTTTGATATTGGTAGGAATAAAAGTAACTAATTAACATTCCATAGGATATTTCATATCTGATTGCCTGTTTAGCTGAGAAACACTACAACTTTCTAACTTTGAGCCCTTTACATAGACCAACAGACACCAATAGCAGAACACATTGGATATCAGCATGTAACATCCCACTCAGACTTGAACTCTAACGAGAAGTATCTGTTAGCTGTTGTTGGGTGAAGTGTGCCCAATTATTGCACGTAAAACAGCAAGAGGTCTGTAGGAATTGGATGTGAGGTTCACTGTGCAACATCAGAAAACCATTGCTTCTACTGTGTGTGTAATTTTTAATATCCAGTACTTACTTTTTTTTTTTCTTGCCCCCCCTTCCTTCCCCCCCCCCTCCCCCAGGCCTGTGGGATTTTTTTGTTCAGTCTTGGGAAGGTTGTTTAGGGGCTGGAAGGACAGGTTGCTAGGTGTTTGGTAGACTCAGCAAGCAGACAGGAAGAAGCAAAAGGATGTAAAGATAAACTGCGATGCTCTGGCTTTGTGTGACATTACTAACTAAGATGGTCTGCTGTGTTTAATTTGGTCATAACTTTTCATGCCGAACCCTGAAGAAGTAGTATGTCTCATGTCTCAAAAAGGAATCATCACGCTGCATAATGAACCGTGTTTGCAGGGCTACTTACTTGCTGACAGGAAATACAACCCCAGCTTTAACAGTATCTGTTGATGAAGCGAGTAAGTTAAATTATATCTATTTACACTACTGTAAAAACTACATAGACGAGGGCAGCTATTCTGAGCTGGAAAAAGAAAGACTACATAATCTTCCAAGCAGTGAGAAAGGATAAATGCATACATATCAGGGACTATGGTTTCTGTCATTATCTAATTTTTCAAGTTTGTAATCAGCTTGCCATATCACATCCAAACTGTAATGAATAAAATCAAGTGGGCAGGAGTAGCTGTTAGAAAATAAAAAATGTAATAGCTACAAAATGCAAATTTCTCAGATACAAGAACACTATTTATTCTACTGTTCATAAGATATTGCTTAACTGATTTTTTTTTTAGTTCTCCCATCACAAAGCAGTGTTTAATCAGAGTTAAGCACTCTGCGCTGAATATGCAGAGATATTAGCATATACTAATCAGTTACAGTTTTTACAAAAGTGACATAATCAAAGAAAATGCTGGTAGGGGAGTAGGGAGGTGAAGAGTGGCCTCAAGGCTGGCTCTCGCAGGGGAGGCTTCCCTCAGGGCCAGGCCAGACCCAGTCCTCAGCTCTGAGCCTCCAACAGCCTGGTCACACACGAACCTCACTAAGGGGTAGCTGCCATCATCTTATCAATGGGATTTCGGAATGGTTTCTTTCACAAAATTAGTGTTTGAAGATACAAAATCTGCAGATTTTGTGGTATTTTCTTTTACAAAATCTGCAGATCTGGTAGTATTTTCATTTACAAAATCTGCAGATTTTGTGGTATTTTCATTTCCGGCTGTCAACAGCAGGAGTTGGGAGCACTCCACAAGAAGAGTGGTCCAGGAAGAGCAGGAAAGGCTCATCTTGCTACTGCCACAACAAGCAATTGTATTAAGTACAACATCCAAGATTAATGATTTTTCTCTCCTCGCTTTTCTGCTGTTGTTCTGCCTCGAGGTTTTTACAGTATGGTAGCTGAGGTGCTGCAGGTGAAAAAAAAAGGACCCAAGGCGAGCGCCTGGCCGGGGAGGGTGAGGGACGGCAGCCCCGCTGCGGCCTGAGGCACCGCTAACGGCTGCAACCGCCCCCAGCGCGTAGCACTGAGACTGGCCCCGCCCGCCGCTCCCGGCTCAGGTAAAAGACCGCGGCAGGCGGGGGCGGAGCCTCCGCTGACGCCCGGATGAGCGCGGCGGCCGCGGGGTGACGTCACGCGGCCGTCCCACCAATGCGAGGGCGCGGCGGCGATTTTTGAACGTTGGGGAGCGGTGTCAACCGTCCGGCCGCCCGTGGAGGCCGATCGCGCGGGCAGCCGTTGCTGCCGTTGTCAGGCAAGCCGGGGCTCCGCGGGGGACGGCAGGGGGAAGCCGCTTGCTGCCAGGGGCTGACGGCTGTTGAGGCGCGGGGGTGGCCAGGGCGGGATCGCCGTCCCCTGAGGAGCGGGCGGCCCTGTCCGTGCGTGGGAGGTGCCCGGCGGTGGGTACGCCTTTCTGAGGAGGTACGGCTGGTCGGTGGGGTGGTGTCGCGAGGGTCTTCCTTTAGTGTCCCACGCTTCGGTGACAACCCCCTCTACCCCTGGTACCGCCCCGCTGCGGGTGCTTAAAGGCCTCGGCCTGGTCTTCGTCGCCGGCGCCGTTGTAATTTGCAGTTTAAATAATAGGCAATAGTGACAGTAGACGTGTTGCAAAAATTGTTTTGAAAATGGCCACCTCTGTGTGACTTTTCGTGTTCGTGGGTCTCTTCTGTATGTGTATATTTTATATACTGAGGGTGACGGGGCGCTGGAACAGGCTGCCCAGGCAGGTTGTGGAGTCTCCTTCTCTGGATACATTCAAAACCTGCCTGGACACCTTCCTGTGTAACCTCATCTAGGTGTTCCTGCTCTGGCAGGGGGATTGGACTGGATGATCTTTTGAGGTCCCTTCCAATCCCTAACATTCAGTGATTTAACTCAAAATGCTATAAACTTTATTCTTGTTTCTTGGTTCCTATTCTACTGTGCAACACCAGCTAAGTCAGTTCTTCATCTTTTATATTTCTAAAGGTGGATGATGGCTAAGTGCTTGAAAAAGCCCTTCAAAGACAGTCTGAATGATATAAAGGAACGAATGAAAGAGAAAAGAAGTCAGAAATGGACAAGATTGGGTAAAATTAGCCAGATCTCCACTGTAAAGTGCAAAATAGCAGGTAAGATGCTAAAATATCCTAATAGTTTTAATAATTATGGCTGGTTTTGAACCAAGTTGAAATACTCACTATTCTGTTGCAGCCAACAGCTCCATGCAAATGAAGAGCCTCCAAGCAAACAACAGAGCCCTAGCTCAGGCTTTGCAAGAAGAAAAGCTCAAACTGAAGGATGCCCAGGATACCATTTTTCATTTAAGGAAAGAGTACCAAGATCTGATGTTTCGGATGTTTGACTTGCAAAAAAATCACAGGTTCCAGCAAGCACAAGAATTTGTTGAGGTATTTTTAGTAACAAATTTATGATCTAGTGAAGCTGGATATCAGAATCTGCACGAATCCACTGATATCGTTATGATCTTAAATGTTCCATTAAATATTAACTCAGTATATAGAACAAGTTGTTAATATTTTCACCTAATCTGGTCATCCACTATTTTATTTTTGTGGCTACTCTTTCTTCTTTAATTAACATCTATCTTCTTTGAATTTTATTTTTTTATCACAGGTGAAGTTACGTGACATAATTATCTTCAGGATTTCATAATCTTGTTATACTGTTAAGAAGTTATTATATCGGTAGTTGATACTAAAGTATGACAGTAACAGTGTTATTTTCCTTCTTTTTTTCCCTTAGAAACAACTTTCAGCCTTGAATGTGATCATTTCAAAAGTTTCTCAGAATTTACTGGACTCAATTGATCTACTTGGCCCAGCAAAGGATTTGTGTTCAATACATGTAGTAAGTACATTTTTCTCTTGACGGCCAGGAAAAATTGTCTTTACCTCCAATATTCTGTATGCTTACCTGGGGAAGTGGTAGAGTCACCATCCCTGCAGGTGTTTAAAAGACTTGTAGATATGGCACTTAGGGACATGGTTTAGTGGTGGACTTCGCAGTGTTAGGTTAACAGTTGGACTCGATGATCTTAAAGGTCTTTTCCAACCTACGTGATTCTACGATTTCTATTAATTCTTACTCCTTCCAGCATAGATGCACTTAGTTCTCGAGACTTGAGCCTTATGACATGGGGTCCACGCTGTGGGAATGTGTAATAGGTTGTTAGTGGGACTTAGGCTCTGCTATAAGGTGGTAGGCGCAGTCTGATTTTCTATGGTTTTGTGTCTTGCACCCTGTACCATCCTCACAGTTCCTTCTCCTGTCCACTATCTGATTGGGCTGATGATTAATGTGCTGGCTTTCAGGAGTGGGGTATGTGACATGCCTCAGCACTTTGTGTTAGCCAGCCAGGAAGAATAAGAGTCAAGGGCCTTTTTGGCCTTTCTGTGGGTAACTTGGCTGTTGTCTAGAATTTGTATATGGTGCAAGTTTGTTTCAGCTATTTAGTCACAGTAAGATTTATTTTGTTGACAGAATGAGAGAGTGCTTTCTTCAGTTCTTGAAAATAGTTCCAGTATCGTAGCACAAATACGTTCAGTGTAAGTATCTTTTATTAATACCTATTCATATTTGAAAACTGTTACAGTAAGCTTAATTTTCTGACTGGAAAAAAGGAAGAAATCCACTGTAATGAAGCAGTGCATTGTCAGAAAATATATTGCTATTCAGTAAGTAATACCTTTGTATTTTCCCTAGAGGACCTCTGCAGTGTGCTGATGTAAATGATAAAATACTTCCAAGTTGGATGGAAGCTGATAGTGATAGAAATGAACTGGCTCATGCTGCATCAGAGACCTGTGAGGAATCTGACACTGCCACTTCCTTAATCAAAATAGTTCCAGACAAAGGTAACTAAATCAAAGCTATCAGACATTGCTCTATTCTGAAACAGGAAAAAAATGTGAGTACAAGTTTACAATTTAATTACTGCATTTGAAGTAACTGTCAAGTAATTTTCCACTTATTATCATAAAGGTTAGATGTTAGTGTTGGCAACTGGTAAACGTTTTGAATGAAGATGCCTAGCAAAATAGGGGAAGAATTTTAAAATACTTGTCTTCTGTATAGCTGCAACCTAGTTTTATTATGTACCAAACAGATCAACAGAGTAAAGTCATCTTTAGTCATGCTTTATCATTTATGAAATCAACAATTGCTAACAAAACAAAATACTGAGAAAAACAAATGACCTGTAGATATCATTTCCAAAGAGAACAGTTTAGAGCAAAATTCTAAGGAAGTATACCTAACTGTTTTCTGTCTGGAAGCTGTATTAAATGGAGCTTGTCTTCATTGCCATATACTGGTTTATACAAATCTGTGGAGAAAATTCTAAGAATAGTCTTAATTTTTTATATGTTCAGAATTTGTACAAGACTTTGTATTTAGCTTTAATATGACTTTTTCCCCTTCAATTACAAGGGCAAACATCTGATTTTCATCTGGACAACATAGGGTCAGAGCTGGAAAATGTTTCTTCAAGTGGAGAGGATGAATCGGGTAATGCATTACCAAAAGGTGTATCCACCAGGCGTCACTATTCAAAGATGAGAAATCATGATGAACTTTGCACTAGCGTCTTGGACCATTCAGAAGCACCTGATTCAACAAGAGAGCTTTCTAAACAGGATGAAATTAGACTTAAGGAAAGTCTAGAGAAGTATACTGTAGAAAACATAAATTCAGATATTTCTCAGTTGAATGAAAACAAAGTAAGTTCAGAGCTGGTGTTGAGGCGGATAAATTCTGAAACTACACAGTTCAAATTGGACAATAATTCTGATCTTAAACAACGTGAGTGTAAAAGCAGAGAAGACTCTCAAGTAAGGAAAGAGAAGCATCAGAAAGGAAAACTGGAATGGCCTAAAAATACTTCTAGACAAAGGCCAAAAAAAAGACAGGGTAAAGAGGCAGCCAAAAAAAAGTCGGATTTCTTGGGTGGCTCCAGTGATGCTTATGACTTTCATTTTGAAGAGAGTATCCATGTTACACCTTTTCGACAAAATAAGGTGAATGACACAGATACTAGTATGGATGACAGAGAAGACTTATCTGAATCTGATACCATTGAGTCGAGTGATACTGCAGAAGATTCAGATGATAGCCTCTATGAACCTTACAAGAGTAAATCAAAAAAAAGGAAAAGTTCAGAGGACAAGGAAGATACATCACCAGTCCATGCAAGGCCAAGGTCTAAAAGATGTTTGGCGCAGCGTGAGCTGAAACTCCATAATGAAAAAGAGACTGAAAGCAATAAATCAAGTGACAAGTCTATTAGTAAGTGTAGAAAGTGTTCTGTATTTGTTTTTGTTTTATTGAGAGAGAACGTTGTTTAAAGGATTTAAGCTTTTTTAATAAATACAAAGAGAACACTGTTACAAAAATCATTAAGTTCATTCTTTTGTTCACTTTTTATTTCCTCAGCAGAATTTGGAATTAAATATATGTTTTGTTTAAGAAACTGATCAACAATCAATTAATACTGTATTTTAGGTGTGTTTAACGATGTTATCCTCTTTTTCCTCAGCTTTAATACAAGAATATAAGTTGAGAGAGATGTGGAATAACAAATCATGCTTTACCTGGCACTGCTTAGTGTTAATTTATTTTTTCCAAATTAAAATCCTGCGTGTTTGTTGATTCTTTTACCTACTCTTACTTAAGTGGAAAAATTAAGATAATAGTTATAGCTGAGAGTTACTTAATATGTTTGCTGACATACTCTTTTAAGCTAGCTTGCCTGAATTGTCTTAAGTGTGCCTAATTATCTCACAGGGCAGCCTTCTGAGCCATCTCGTGTTCATCTTGGTGATGTTACCAATACCGCTTCATTGCTCCCCAGCACTGGGAATGCAACTGTTGTCCCAGAAGGTGAGGGACCACGACCTCCAAAACGCAAGCGAAGCTGTACTCTGGCTGTGAGCTACAAAGAACCAAGTATTGCAGGGTAGGTGTCTTCCTTTCCAGTTTGATGTAAAATTCATGATATTCCATCAAATGTGGAGGAGTTAAGGGGATCAGAAGTAAGTTCTTAAAACATTCAGAGAGAGTTCTGATGTTAGTAATACAAAATAGTTAATGTGAAATTGTACTTAATAGCTGAAAGTTAGTGTTTTAAGTGAGGTGGGGAACAAAACTCAATTTTGCCTTTTTTTGTTGTTGTTTACAGGAAACTCAGGAGAGGAGATCCATTTACAGATACAAATTTTCTGAATTCTCCAATTTTCAAGCAGAAAAAAGACACCAAACGCCGTTCTGTTAAGAATCAATCTCTGTCAAAATACAATGAGAAATTTGTTGGTTGTCGTTGAGATTTCCAGTCATGATGGCAAAACTGTGCTCACTCCATGAAGAAAGGATATGTTCTACCAGGAAATTATTGTTGCACAATATCTTGCACAAGTATGTAGTTATTTCTATTTGTCTAATACTAAGGTTATAAGATCAAGGGGTTTTAGTTTTAATCCAGTGACTTGTCTTGTGTCTTCTATATAATTGAAAACTACTTTTATAACTAAGGTGATTCCATTCAAACTCTTTTGGGAGGAGTATATCAGAAATACCTGAAGGAAAAGATTGTGAACGTAATTTTATGACTTATACCCTGCTTCATCTTACAGTGGTTGGCAAAGGTGAGCTTGAGACAATTTTTTTAATAAGCATGTTTGTACACATCTTGTTTTTGTAATAGCTATAGTTTCATATTGAAGCTCATAATAAACATCTTAGCGTTCAGAAACAGTTCAGAGTGTTTGGTGCTCTTTCTGCACAGTTTCTGTATTTGCTTCAAGGGCAGCAATGTCAGCAGCAGGTATACTGCAAGCCAGTCTACTCCTTCCCCATCTTACCTGGCATAAGCATGGTTTAGAAGCAAGATTGCCAGTTATATTTTTAATATGTAGCTGGAGCTCTCAAAAGCAGCAGTTTTAGGGTTGGTTGGTACTGCTGTGAATCAATTTATATTTGCTTTGTTCCTATGTGGTTATCTGTGAAGGCTGGTGACAAGTGCTCTGCTTTGGTGGAGTGTAAGCTGCTATTATGGGACTTCACAACAACTTTGGCTGTGTTTTGCCAAATACGTTTACCAGAGGAAGATCTGCCGGATCTGAACTGGTACCATAACAGGCATGACGCTGGAAGACAGTTATAAACTGTCCAGCAAGATTTCAAAGCACTCAAACTAGCTTTTCTTTACTTGAGAAACGTGTAAGAAGTATTAAAGCACAAGCTCAAAGTGGACAGTAGTTTGCTCCTGTGTATATTGTGTCTTGTGAATAAAGGACTCTAGTAGACAAAAATGAGAATACAGCATGAGCATGCTTTGAGGGGAAGAATCAAAACTTTTGAACAGCTCAAAGAATTGTTTGAGAGGTAGAGAGGATGGTAGTACCAGCACTGTAGCTCCAGTAGTATGGAGCTGGGATGCTACTTGGAATGGTCACAGCTTTCCACAGTGAATGCTCACTTCAGCACACCATCCTCCCAGTCAACTCAGAGGCTTTTTTCTAGTATACCAGGAAGTTGCACTGACTCTACTCTTGTAGATTCACTGCGCTCAGTTGTGAAATTGCTTCAGCAGGCATACTTATAGTGCAAGAGCTAATTAATGAAAACAGAGACCAAAATAAGTAGGGTTTTGTACATATATAATTTAAAACTATTCTGTACCAGTACAATATATTAATTTTACAAATGTAAAGTTCATCAGCTGTTAAAGCATTTGCAAAACGACATATCCTACTGTAACTTTATTGCACAGTATCTATGAAAATATTAATTCTTAAATTAGAAAACAAATGTTTCAATATAGAAGAGACAATCTGATTGAAAGACGATAAGAAAATCTACTTTGAAAATAACAAAATTTCACAGGATACCAATCTTAACAGGTGCATCTGTAGGCCAAATCTACAAAACAGGATTATAGCATCCAGTACTGGCTATTTAAAAAAAAAATACTCACTGTACCTTTGTTACAGATCTAAATGTAGGTCAGACTAATCTCATACAAAACACTATGGCAAGTCTAGTGTTAACATTTTGAATACCTCGTGTACCACATTTACTATTAATACTTCCAAGTAGTTCCTGATACCTATTTGCTGAATCAACTTGTGATTTAACATTCACAGACATTTTGCAGGAATATATTCTTTGACACACGACAGGATTTGGGGTTTTTCAGTCTTATAACTATTGAATTTTACCAGTGTAACATCTGTAAATATAAAACACCAAGAACAAAAGTTAAATTTGTTTTTCACAAAAGCAATTATAATTTAAAGTTACAAACTCTAATTAGAAAATGCCAAGTGACAATTTTTGGCTTGTACTGATCTCCATTAGGAAGCTAGGTGTACCTCTTAAATGTAGTGTAAGCAGCAAAATATATATATTATATATATATAAGTGCTCAATTTGAAGATATACTAACGAGTTGTAAAATGTTAATATGTTCCTGGGTCTAAATAATCACAGTTAATAAGGATTTACAATAAGCTTAGTAGAAAATCCAGTTTACCACACAGCCAAGTATATAAGTTACAGAAGCTGTCATATGTTGACTTTTTTGTGTACAATAGTTTTATCTCTGATGAATAATCTAAAGAATTTATCAGTGAAGAATAGTAAATAGGATATATCATGAATTGCATCAAAACCTCAACTCTACTAAGCCAATCGAAATTCTCTAATACATATGAATCAGATTCTCTGAAGTTATTTCGGGTACTTATGTCCTGCATAAGCCAAGTCACTATGACATTACACATCTAGCCAGATTTTTTTTTTTTTTAAATAGTGGTTATAAGATTACAATTTGCAGGTAAAATATTTATCAAAACCCAAAATGACTACAAAAACTTGCATCTATCAAAGATTACAGGCAGTCCTTTTTCAGAACTGGCTGCTCTTCTTTCACAGCTTCTCAACCAGCTGAGTGTTTCTTTTAAAAAATAATATCTTATAAAAAGACTCTACAAAGAAACAAGTGTTTCAGACCCTCCCAGCTGTTGTTTTCCCTTACTGTTTTCTTTTTTATTGGAAAAAAAATAATAAAACTTTATCAAACAGGTACTGCATTAGGTAAGCTATAACATTTGTTGTCTGAGAATTTTCTTCATATTCCCAAACATGTGCAATTTCCCACATGCTTTGTGGGGTTTCTGAGGCTGCTAAACCTATTAAGAACATATGGTAATGGGCACACAAAAGAAATTTTCTATAATTAAATACATTATAAAGCATTTTAATAAAATAATTTTTGTAACTTCAGTATAATACATGTTTGCAAAACTAAAAGGGTTTTTAAAAGTGCAAAGTATTAAACAGAAGTTTCTTGAAATCTTAAAGTCCCACAACTCAGACATATAATGGCTTCCCCTGCCCATAAAGTAGGCACACTGATTGGTTGTAAAAAAAACAGTGTCACTTATCAATTAATCCAGCTTCTTTAATTTTTGTGTAGAAGAATTTCTCCAGTATATTGGCACATTTGTAGTATTCACTCTCGGGGGGGTTGTACTCTCTGCAATTTGTAAAGACTCGCTGCAAGTCTGCCATGAATAATTTCTTAGACACGTAGTACCTATTCTTGAGTCGCTCACTCATTGTTTTGAGATCTGTACAGGAGAAAAATAGATTAACAGCGTTTGATTCAAATACTTTTTGTGTGCAATATCCCTTTAGACTGATTTGCCATTTAACATGAACTGGCAAAGCTAGGATTTGGAATTCCTAATAGCCTCCATCTAAGGCTTGGTCCCTTTTTTATCTTCAACAACAAATGAGCCCTGGAACTAAGCAATATTTCACTGTAAGAATCATTTTGTGTAGAGTTTATTTCTTCTTTAAAAGATTCAGGCACGATTCTTTTGTGTTCTCATACTCCTGAGTTTTCACTGGGTATTAGGTGTCCCTAACCCTCCTCTAAGTGCTCAGTGAGGCAAAGCTGTTGTCAGCTCTGCTGGAGGAGTCCTTAGGAGTGTATAGGCAAACAATTCAAACATCACAAAACATGTATGTTGACCTAAAATCCTCACTTCTGTACAAACACAGCAGAGATATCTGTCTATACTACAAGCAGTACTTGCAGCTTTGAAAAAAAGATTAATTTTTTTCCTCACTTTACATTTGTTATAATTACATCTTCAAAGTTTATGGTTATGTAACCCTTTTTAACAGTCCTGTGAAAACAGATCTCTCCTGCTTTCAGCACATCATACAAAACCTTTACTTACACAACATTCTTTAAGAAATGTTTTGCTTTATGCTGAAACAAATCATCCATAAAATACATAAATAAATTAGCCATAACATACATAAATAATCTCAGCATTGTTCACACAGTCACTTTCCCAGTGATTCTTATCAGGCATCTAAAAATTTTGTCTACATTACAAGTGTTCTAGGAGTGAGTACAGGAATAGAAGTAGTGGGAGGTGTGCTAGATGCCTTGGCTTTTCTCACCTCAGATGCTCTAACAAGTACTTTTTTTTTAGCAGTGCTTGAGCCAGGCTTCAGCAGTACCTTTGTGAAACCATAACAGAAACAGCTGAAATAGAGCAGACTCACTGCCAACAAGTATTGCAAGGAAAGCAGAGACCAAAGACCTCCAACGCAAAGGAATCAAACCTTAAAACTTAAGATTTAAAAACTTGGATGTGGGTATTTTTGGTTTGGTTTGTTTTTAAGGGAGATTTGACTTTGGTAAAATAGAGAAAAACCCTATCAAATTGACAAGAGGGGATTATTTAAGAAAAGTTTGATGGATGCTCTCAAATACCTCTTCCAATGACATATAAATTGCCATTCACTAGTGTTGCACAATATTTTCATTGAGCTCCCATTAAGTCTAAAATTTAGGTGCCTACATTTAAACTAGATGTCTATAGACTAATCATATTATCCAACTGAGAAGGCTGTTCTGCTCACCCTAAAGCAAACATTGCCTGGCTGGTCAGTTAAACTGCACTCCTTTAACTAGAGTGAAAGTTTGGCTCCATCTGTGACTCACTCGTACTGCTTTTGTACTGCAGATGAAAAGTAAAAAAAAAAAAAAAATCAAATGGTATTCCTTGAAAATAAGCAGCTGAAAGAGCACTTAAAACAGGAGAAGAAAGTGTTTATATATGAGAACTGACCTTAGAACACAGTAAAAACATCTATAGCCATACCTCTCAAATATTGTACTATTTATTCTGTACACAAATGTAAAGACAAATGTTATATCTTGTATGTGACAGTGTAAGAAAAGACAATGCTGTTTCTTTTTAATTGAAAGTATGTCTGAGAGATTTTTGTACAGTATCAGCATGCTGGCAGCAAGAGCAGAAAGCAAGCAGAAGTTGATCATGAATCAAAATGTGGTTTAGCTGTTCTGGGTTCCGTAGCTGAAAAGACAAACCCTAAAATGAGAGCTGCTACCCCCACCTCCAATGTGCACCTGAACACGGAAAGGGCAGACACCATTCCTACTTTGGGCTTGCCAACCCAGGCACAAAATCCTTTATAACGACTGTTCAGATTGAAGGGCCATCTAGATCTAGCCTCTGCTCAGAGAAGCAGATGGAGAAAACTGCCATGGCAGGGATGCAACATTCTTTTTCTTCATTGCTAGAAAACACATTTGTGGCAGAGATACAGGAAGTGTACATATATGTGCTATTTGGAATTGAAAAATTGAATATAAAAAAATCTTTAAGCCAAACCAGTATACAGGCTAGGAGCCTATGCAAAGCAATATGAACAAACACTTTCATTCACTGAGAAACTGATTGACAGTACCCTGCAATGAAAATTAAAAGGTTCAGAAACTATAATCAGAAAGACAGAGGTGAGTATTGCATAAACAATTAAAAAGTAGCAGGATTCAGTTTTAAATCTGCTGCAATACAACTCAAAACAAGCATCTGTTTAGAACAGCACTGAATCATCATTGAAATTATATGACCCAGCAGTCAAAAGCAAAGGAAAACATTATTAGCAGTTTTGTACTTCCCTTTGCAAGTAATTCTGAATAAACAATAGCTGCATGATTTACAAATAAAAATAAATAAGTAAATGAACATACCACCTTAGACAACTTCGGCAGATCTAACATACAAAGATAAAAGTTATCTTACAATCAGTTGCATGAAGCATTTTCTTAAACTTAAATTGGAACAAACTGTTAAGACCTAATTAGAAAACCCTGGTACTTTTGAAAAGGTTTTCTCTATGTGATTTAGACAGCTTAAATATGTTTTTCAAAGCAATCTGAAAGCTCAGGTGTTTTTGAAAGTTTGTCTTGAGATTTTTTAACATACTAGTAAGATCTGCAATGACCTGTTACCACACACAGGAACATATTTGTACAACTTACATAAACCAGCTCAGTTCTGAAAGTTTCTAGCTGACTGCACCGTTTAAGAGCTCTCTAGGGCATCCTAAGATTTCGCATGTATATGCTATACATGCTTCACAAAGGTCACAAAGCAGTCATAAATTTCAAATGACAGCATCGTACTCTTGGCACTTCAGAGCTGCAAGCTATTCAGCTGCAAGTAATATATATCCTTGAACATAAAACAATCAGATGACAATTTATCTGCTATGTCTCCAGCTATAAAGATTTTTAAACTCTATACTTAAAAAATGTTAATGGCATTACCCATGGGAAACCTTATAACTTCATAATATCCAGGAGCTTCTGTTCTCTTCACAGGTTCCATGAAGGGCCAAGCGCTTTGATGGCTCTTTGGTAAAGAAAAAAGTAAGGTATCTAATATGGAAACTCCATATTGGAAAATATTTTGAAATCTTTACAGAAGGTAAACTAGAACTAGCACTCACCTTCACCTGCTGCAGGATGGTTTTTAATGTGCTGTAAAGTTGATCTGAATCCTTGGGCTCCTTACTTGAAAGAAAATATGAACACAAAAATATTAGCTTGAATCCCTTATCTTCATTCTTATGATGTTCATCTTGCCTAAAAGCAACTCCAAAGTTTTGTGCATTTTGTGGAAGAAATAAATGTTTTAAAAATAAACCAAACCCACTTCCCGCCCCCAAAACAAAACAAAGCCAAACTCACTTAAGAACTCATCCCTGCAGATTATTTATCTATTTTCCGACGGAAGGAAGGAAATATTAAATGACATTGTTTAAAGACTTCACTCAAAGGAATGTCCAAACTGTTTAATCATTTTACTTTGTGGAGCACTTACCCTCTTTCTTTTCCGCTTGGTTTCCAGCCAGTCTCTCCTGTACACCAACAACATGAGAGATTACATGGGAACTACAGTAGGTCAAAGCATTATCTGAGTTATTGCAATTCTAAAAAGATGAGCCATTTCAGCACTGCTGCAGTAAAATGGGTTTGTTTTAATAAAAGTTACTCCTAACAAATAACACAACCATCTAGCCTACAGCCTCATCCAATTTCCTACATGCCTCTAGCTCCGGACTGCTGAAAAGATTCTAAAATATTCCTACATGAGACACACATTTTTTCAAAAATTCAATACACATTTTACAACAACCTCTGTAAAGAATAATGATGTCAAAGTTATCCAATTCGATTCCCCTGAGACGGAAAATAAATTGCAGAAAAGCACAGTAGAAAAAAGTCCCCCAAAAGACGATAATTAAATGTTCTAATTCTGTTTTGCCCTGTACGTCCGTGTTTAGCACAGAACTCATCTTTGTACAGGACTGCAGTGCATAACAGTGGTGCCAGAGGGAAATTGCTGACTACACGGTGATATAAATCAAAGAGGAATCATATATAAATAAAATTACACACACGTACATAAAAGAGGAACAGCCTGGGATGCCTTGGGGAAGTCTCAAAGACAGCAATTGTAATGGAAACACAACAATCTTCACAGAAATCAAATCAGCATACCAAAACAATTGCATTTTTATCAAGAAGAAATACATGACCACATC
Organism: Pampusana beccarii; assembly: GCA_013399365.1. NCBI lineage: Eukaryota > Metazoa > Chordata > Aves > Columbiformes > Columbidae > Pampusana > Pampusana beccarii. The sequence goes on along the minus strand of VWYH01004049.1, from coordinate 66,844 downwards.
AGTATTTCTAGACTTGGACCTTTCTTGGGCTGTTCTGTTTCTGTTCTACATTAAAAGTGGCTGATACGTACTAATTCCAGGAATGCTTTCTATAGGAATCTGCCGTACTCCATCTTTGAAGCAAGAAAGGCCAGGATAAACTTTTCTTATCTGAGCTTGTTTCCTTTCTATGAGCTTTTTAATGATCTGTAATAAAGCAGCAGAGAAAATAAAAAATAATTAGTTTGCTCAAAAGTAACCCAAAGGATTATTGCAGAACTGTGACGAACACAAACATTCTCACTTCCTAATCTTATGGTCCTTATAGATGCACTGAAGCTGGTAACAGGGGTGAGGTACCTGGCCAAACACTGATGCTGCAGATGAGGCTACCGAGCATCTCAGCTGCCTGTCTAGGCACAAAGCTGGAAGAAAAGGAGTCATTGTTTGCTGTATTGATCACGAACTGCACAGCTCCTGGGAAGGTGGCAGCAGAGGAAGGAAAGGAAATTTCCTGGAAACAGATTCGGCAACTGGCTCTAATTCTAACAGCTGGTGCTTGCGAGCTGCTTCAGCACAGCTCGTCAGAAATTTCAAGGCACGTATTTCAATGCATATCTTCCAACGCACATATATGTTCACATTTCAAAATTTCAGAAACACCTGTTCACCTCAAAGTCTCCATGTAACTGTAGGAGTTGCTCAGATATCAGTCAGACATACTCTTACTGAAGATTTTCTCTTGAGGACATCATCATGATGCCAGTCTTTGGAACAGAAACTCTACTCTGTAAATGCCAGTAAATGCTTTTCCAGTTCTGGGGTACACTCTGTTCTGCTTTGCAATCTCATTACCTCAATTCTAAGTAATTTGCTTTGGTGCTCTTGATACACACTTAGAGGCTTACCTAAGCTTTGTGTGTCCTCAATATGTCACTTTCAAAATTGCTTACTTCATAACTGGGAGTAAACAAAAGCACAGGACATTCAGACCAGCAGTTTGAGAGACTGTTTTCTTTGGAAATAATAAGGAAGGACATATTTTTATTTTTAAGGAACTTCACTCCCTCACACATGGCATTTTCTCTCAAATAAGAGGAAAACGAAAAAATCAGACTTTCAATAGAGGTTACAAATGTTACGAGAAATACCGTATACAACAGCACCATGGCCAGATTCCAGCATAATGTCAAAATACTTTCAAACTAATTGTTAAAACCACCTTAAACCCTTCTTATAATTTAGGAATTAGTGCCTCTTCCTAATTAAAACAAGCTGTTCAATCAGTAACACTGATTACTCACAAGTCAGCAGGTCACAAGCCTTTGCATAAAGGGATTTTTCACATTTTTCAGAATGACTATAAATGAGCTACAAATCAGGCAATGCAAACTCACAAACGGTAGTCTGTGACCAAGTACCAAGCATTGGATGACATGGTCAGAGCAGCCATAGGCATATACTCTCATGCTTTAAATAAAAGTTTAGATCACATTAAAAACTTCACTTCTAAAAGGACAGGACTAGAAAAGTCTGATGTCTGGTACTGGCCAATACCAGCAACGAACCAAATCAGTATGTAATGCATACTGTCAACATTCAAAATTCTTCTTATATTCAGGTATCATCTTCATTGCTTTTCATTCGATCAGAGAAGTGAACATGCTTCATAAAGCTGCAGACTGGGAGGGCTATCTCTAAATTTCCTTGGAACAGGGAGAATAAAAAGCCTGATCTGTGTGTTGTATGGACATATGAGAACTTTCCCAGTGAGTGAAATTAAGAAACCCTGTAAACTAAACATATAGCACTCAGATATTTTCTTTCTTTCTGCAGGCACAGGCCAAATAGTTCTATTGGAGGGCAAATTATTGTCTTGTGAAGATGCATTTTAACAAAATAAAAATAAAAACTCATTGATTTGACCGGCCTTGAAAGAATAAATCATCCTTGTCATCTGTATTTCTTTGAAAACCAAGGAAGGTAAATAAAATCAACTGGAAACATCTTAATTATTTTGCTAATAAACTGCCTTATTATATGGAATATTATTATGGAATGAATAAGTAAGGAACATCCCACATAAACTCCAAAGAGGGACAGACTGTAATTTAAGATAGCCCATCCTTGATTTGTATATTAAAACAGTGGCAGAAAAAATAATCCTCTTTCTTTCCAGTAAAATACAGGATATGCAGTACAAACACTGCATTCAAAAGTTGCTCTAATGAACACTGCTCTCATGGGGGTAAGAAAAAAAAAATGACAAAGCTGCAGAACAAATCCATCTCACAAGATTTTGCTTTGTTATCATCTATGACAAATATTAGATATGAAATACTCCTCAATGTATCAGTACTTTTCAACACTTCTCTTATCATAAAGTTAGTAAAGTAGAATGTAATGCTTCAACTGCAAAGTTCCGGCACTAGGACTAACTAATAAAAGTATACATTCCAATATTTTAAGCAGCCTGGCACCTACTGAATTGTTTCTAAACATTCAAATAGATTATATTGTTCAGTGTTTCATTTCAGCCTTTACCTCTTTTTGCTTTTTAATGATAACAGAAAACTCCGTGTAGGGGATCCTTGGATTTAATTCACAACCCATTAATGTGGCACCCTCATAATCCTTGATGTAGCCAACATATTTTGCTTTTGGTACTTTAATATCTTTGGAGAAACCCTGAAGAAGAAAAGAAATCAAGTTGTCGTGATGCCATTTTCCTTTTACATTTGTTTTAACTGAAATGCTATGACAACTTAGAACCAAATTCATCATAATGTGAAAATACAGACAATACAATGGAAAGAGTTACAGACCATGTTTCATAGTGTTGCAAACATCTCATGGGACACACCTGATACAAGAATAGTTAATTGCTTATATATATAGGAAAAAAAGGGAGACAGTGGAGACAAAGAGATGGAGGAAAATATCTTTACTGTGGACAAATTTCTGGGATTTTTCAAAAAATTTGCTCTTTTAATATTAAAGAATGCCAGTCCTGCAGTCCTCAGTCAAGGAATGTTGCTGTTTAAGTCGATGAGATGACAGTAGTTTTATAGCCAAAAAAACCCAATGATTTTTTTTTTTTTACTTCTGTATCTCAAGTGAAAAAATAAGATAACAAATCCTATTAAAAGTTCCAAAGTTACACTACAGTCTTTATACAGTTCAAAAGCTAATTGAAAAACAAACCCACAAAAGAATTAACAAAGACAATAAAAACCAGCGTAGGACTCTCACTTTGGCTGCGTTTTATTCTTCTGTTACAGCGGTATCTATGAAACCTCGGTAAAAATCAGGAACCAAACAAGAACTTCTGCCTCATAGTTTAACATCAAAGGCTTCAGACTTATACGGAGACTGAGCACTTCCAAACTGAGGTAGGGACATTTCAGATATGAAAAGGGTCTGCCTGTACAGATCTGACAGTAGTATTGCAAGCCCAGCTTTTATTCATTCTGAATGTAAGAAGAGTGAATTGTATCAGTTTTAAATACAGAATTATAAAACAGCTGAGGTTGGAAGGGACTTAAGAAGGTCATCTAGCCCCATCCCTGCTCAGAGCAGGTTCTCATCAGATTTGCCCAAGGCCATGTCCAGTCTTGAAGACTGCCAAGGACAGAGTTCCACAATCTCTCTGGGCAACATCTTCCAATATCTCACCACCCTTAGGAGATGAAGGAAAAAAAAAAAAAAAAAGTCCTCCTATCTAGTTGCAATTTTCCACAATCTAACTTGTGTCCATTACCTCTAGTTCTACTGCTGTACATCTCTGAGAATAATCTGACTCCATCTTCATCCTATCACCCGATCAGATAGTTGACACTTGTTTAATCTGTCAAATCTATTCGACAGATTAGACACTGCAATCTTTCCTGAACTTGAACCTCACACTTCAAATCAGGAGCTGTGAGCACAGCTGAGATAAGTTTTAGTCTGCCACAGGTATATCTGGTACTTCTTTAGACTTTTTACAGAATCAGTGAGGGAATTAAATAAATGAAAAAGCAAGCAACTCACATTCAACTGGTTTTTAGACTTGACAATTTACAGGCTACACCATAGACCTATATTCAGGTGATTCCACCATAGTCAAATGCATTATAAGCCAATAACAGTATACAAGATGAACACAGAGGCCATTTTGTAGATAAAAAATATACACATGAAATGGCACTATGCATTTTATCCAACACTTTGTCATGTCTAGTTGTTTAGTTTATCACTCCTAGATGTTAACTATGTATACCAAATAATTTCTTACGTTGACTTACTTGTTTTTTGAAGTAGCCAATAGCATATTCATCAGCATATGTGAGAAAGTTGAGAATGTTGTGTTTGATGTGGTATTCCTTCAGATGGTTCATTAGGTGAGTCCCATAGCCCTGTGTGAAACGTACAAGGAAAAAGCCATTACAAAGTCTTTGGGGGCTATGCATATTAAAAACTGTGGACCAAGCATTATTACAGGCTGTTTTTCAAAATACAGCTTTTCCTCTAGATCCTGTTTTAAAGATTTTCTCATAACTAACTTAGTAAGGTGTACTCAAGCCTCATAATGGTGTCTTTGTGACCCAAAAGGGAACACAAAATATCACAGCTTCTAGTCTCTCATTCACTTTTAACCTAAAAGAGAGCAAAACCCAGACTATCTCTACAGGTAAAATGTGTCTCTAAAGGGGTACATCGTCCTGAAAGTTGTAAATCAAGGTGCACACATATTTTCTTTCCTTTTAAGTAAGATATCAACCATTAATAGTCACATACTTACAAAACTACATATATTGTAATAATAATTAGCCCTATCATTTAAAATTGCAAAGCAGTAGGAATACCAAAATAACTCCTTCTAGGAGAATCCATTCTGAAAAGAGATCTCTGTTTTACTGGGTTCTGTGTACCTGTCGGAGCAACAGCCTCTGTCTCAAAGGATTTATAATTTGAACTTATCACAGGGCATAAAAGGGAATAGTGAAACAGTTATTGACATAATAAGCAGCAGAAAATTATTGAGTCCACCATCAAATGAATGTTTATGCATTCTGACTGCACACAAGAATAATTTCCACTTTTATTCAACCCCGAAGTAAACAAAAGGTACCATTTATTCACATTTCTGAGTAAGCTACAGTCTTCTCTTTCTGCTGTGAGGTTAAGAAGTGGAAAATAGACAGGAAAGCCCATAATAATGTGTTGTTCCTGCATAGGTTCCAGTTATGACATCACAGCGAATAACTGGACACGGAACGTTTTTGGGTACTCTGTTCTTGAAAATTTTTACTTATGTACATAAGCCAAAAAAATAAATTAGAAAATATATAGTTGTGATTGAATTCACAATTTAATAGCCTCAAACATGGAAATAGCCAGATGAAAGCAAGTTAGGTTATCGTTGAAGCTCAATACAAAAAATTTCATAGTGACACATTTTCTTTAAAACCCTACCAATCTAGGTACAAAATTTGTGCATTAGCCTTTCCTTTCCAGCTCACGTTTGGAGTACCTGGTAATCAGACCTCATATTCGAAATTAAGACCTCATATGTGTAAAAATCACTACTTCCGAATTTGAGGAAGCTCTTAAAGCCATATGTTGACTTGTTAAAGTGGGACACACCATGCATGGCATCAAGTACAATGAAGTAGTTTCACAACTGATGACATGTTAAGTGGTACAGCACTTCTTAGAACTCAGAAGTGCTCAAGATAATTATGAGACTTTCTAATTGCAAAATTGAGTTCCTGAAGTCTTTGAAGAGGGCAAAACATCTGAAGCAAAATTTTTAATGAAAAATGTTTTCCTTAAATGCAAGGTAGCAGTACATGAGCAAGCCAAGCGCCTTACTCCCCTTATCAGCAGGGTGAAAGGAACAGCCTATGAGAGACTGACATTTTATTTACACCTGAAACATCACAATGCATACCAGTAATTCCAAAGCATCTAATCTCTGATTTAAAAAAAAAAAGTCAACTTTGCGTCTCAAAGAAATTCCAGCAATTACGATGAACAATTACTTCAAGTATTTTCTGCTTGCCTATTATTTTTATAACCTTCAAAGGATTTACTCATTCACACAAATACTTGCCAAAGTACGACAATCCTAAAGGGAAACTAAGCCACGTATGGTAAAATTTAAAATAATTTTGTAACACGGGATCAAACTATCCCCAAAACAATACAACTTTTAAATATCACATATAAAGGAAAACAGTAGCCATACTTCTTACTCTAACCTCAAATTGAATTAAAATAGGAATTTATTTTTCCCAAGAATAGGCAGTTTAACCATGTGCAAACGTTTAGTTTTTCTCAGTTACCTGCTGGGAAGGGTCACCTTACTCAGACAGGAATGTGGGAAGGCAAATTTTCAGAAATAGTCAACTGATACAGCAAGGTGCCCAGAGGGTAACAGAAGAAATTGTGAATTATGTGTGCATGTGCAACCTAGGAGGTTTATTTGCTCTATTTTTTACGCTTTATTTATCTATTTTATTTGCTCAGATTTGCTCTATTATGTTTTGAAAGGTTACTCCTAGAGAATCACAACACACCTTTGGCAGCCTAACGTGCACTGCAGTTGGTTGTTTTAGTAGAATAAAAACACCTTTTATGAATTAGTCAAGCTTAGAATAGACATCACTTAAGCATATTCCACTGTTGTTTGCATTTGCTAAAACACTTCTGATGCTCTTATGACAGGTCACTGCTAAGTGCAGGGGAATGCTCCTGTCTAACACCAGAGTTCAATAAAATCAAATATAACCCAAGTACTAACAGTTGTCACAGGTTTTCAATCCCACTGTGTTACCTTTCCATACCCAGAGGTCTTCCCATCAAAACAGGGCACACAATTTCCGCATGTTCAACTGCTACCAACTCTGAATTAACCCACATCTCAGATATAACAGTTTCAACTGAAAAACAAAGCTATAGCACCATCTAAAGGCAAAATCCTGAATCAGATTGTCAGAGATACTTGTAGCCCCTAGGAAAGCAAGGAGGAATCTCTTGTATTCATAGTGCTCTATATCCTTTCAACACAGTTGCTAATTCTCAGCACTCAGAGAACATCTTGTGAAATTAACTCAAAGAACAGTGTACAGAATAGACTAGGTGCTTACTTTAAGATGCAAGACCAAACTTAATTTTTTTGATGTATTGCATTTTGGTTGAAGCCATGTAACACCCCAAAGTGATTGAATACAAATTACTGTCACAAGTAAGCAATACTTATTTTAGTCAACCATAAGGTCTTACACTACAAGGAGAGGCAACTGCTGAAGACAGAGGAATAAATAGTCCAAGAATGTGAGACCACTGGCCAGTATGGTTGAGAAAATTTTATTTAAGTACAAGTAATTCTACTATTATGCTGATGATTCTAAGTCTGCACATTTGTTTACTGTATTATATTCAGAATGATTGTATCTTTCAAATTCTATTTCTGTTTCGCAACTCAGCAACGTATTCAATGGGACTAACAAAATTAGAAGCATATGCAGTAGTGAACGGGACTCAAATACATTTAATAAACTCTAGTAGAGAATTATTTTTACCTTGACTTGTTCATTGGAAGTCACAGCACAAAAAACAATCTCTGTAAATCCTTGGGAGGGGAACATCCGGAAACAGATACCACCGATAACACGACCATCTTTTATTAATGCAAGAGTCTTGTGTTTCCTGAGTAGAGAAAAATGTCAATTTAATTCATGTACATAGTACATAAAGTGCCATTACATTCCTTTTTTCAGAAACTTGATTCACTTTTTTCCATGATGCTAATGCAATTGTATATGCCTCTGTTAAGTCAGCTGCTGGTATCTACAGAAGAGTTGCTATTTTAACATCATGCTTTGAATTTACCATAAAATTCATCATGCACGCAGCATGGTCCTGGCCTTGCCAAGTACTCTTAGTACTAAGGTAATGCCCAATAAATAAGAGTTGTATTGCTTTCATTGACTCTCTTGCTAACAGTTATGCCATTGCGCAGTTCGCAGGATGATTTTACCATGACTAAATTAGAAATTAATGGAGTTACAGGACAGCAAGATCTTTCTAAGGGATTTTTGTTTCATTGCACGCACGCTCTATAGCTCAGCTATCAGTTTCAAATGCAGCTGATGAAGCAAGAATTGATATTTCATATTTAGTGGAAACAAGGCCAGAATAAATATCCATTTCTGTTGCATTTACATTGCCTGCCAGGAAAGATATAACGAGGTGCAATCTGAACTCCTGTGTCAAGGATTAAGAATTTTAGTGTCATCCTCAAGGTCTGGAAAGATTTATACTGCACCTGTTCTCTAGATTATTCAATACATGGTACCATATGGATTCCAGTATCTTCCACTTGACATAGGTTTGTGTGTAGCCACTAGTCAGCAGAGGTCCCCATTGTGTGTCCCTATAGATTCATGGCAGGTGCTGGGGTTCTCTGAGCTGTCCAGGCAATGTGCGTCACTTCTTTTGGGTCAACTGTTTAGCACGAGCACATAAAGGAGGGCATTTTCTTGCTGTGGCAATATCCATTTTCAAGTACAGACTGCTCTCCAGACAGTTATCTATGCTGAAGAGCACCTAGACTACCACAATCCTCTCAGCCTACTAGAAGAGACTTTCCGAATAAGGGAGAACGTAGAGAAATATGAGAGGAGGCCATGGCTCGACATCCATACTTCAAAATTTTGCTTTGATGGTCAGTTATGAGAGAACCTGTCTCCTTCAGCCAGTAGCCTCTGCTGGAGATCACAGTGCTGCTAAGGCTTCTAAACTCAGACAAGATATCGGTGCTGCCTCTCCTTCCCACCTGTGTGGTGCTTACCCCCACACAGGAGAGGTAAAAGAGTCTAGACTGGCAGTGGCCTTCACAAGAAAAGTGCTGTTCCCCTCTGAAAAAAACAAAAGGCCCAAGATCAGTCTCCTGTGCCTGGAGACCAAAGCCCTGTCGAACAGTTCCCAGCACTGGGCTGTTTGTGCTTCAGACCCAGCAGCAGCAGTGTTTGCTGGCACCAGGAGAATGTTGCTGAGGGAATGCTAGTGAGCCTAAAAGCAGAGGAGGTGGTTCCTGACATGATTTCATAACTGCTGCAGCTACACTATCAGGCACAAGGACAGAGACTGATATCACCAGTGGTGGAGAAAGGCTCTTCCAGAAACCGCGCTGGGTAGCTGGCTGCAGCCAGCTCAGTCAGAGCTCCTCGAGGTCACTGCTGATACACAGCGATGAGCCCACACGCATCCTCCACTGTGAAGTGCTGCGGTCAGTACGGCAAACACTAAGCTATCATTGGGCATGGATCGCTCAGAGGCAGAAATTTTGGGAGAATATCCCGGTTGAGAGGAAGCAGGCTCTACAGGAAACACAATGGTGGAAAAGTGGACACTTCTGAGGAGAACCACCCTTTGTGCTTGAGCAACTGAAGCACAATTCCATCAGGACACGAAGGTGGGTGGAGGACCATGTGCAACCTGTGGCTGCTGCTACAGCTACTGTGTCTCTCTTCAAGTACCTGTGGTGTTGAGTCACACGCAAAGCAAGACAGAGAACTTGCACTGGTAAAGAGAAAAGCAATGTGCTTGAGTAGGGAGTGATTCAAAGCTTTCTCCCATGCTGACTTAAATGCTGATGTTCTTCACAAATCCCACAAGTTTTTCTCATTGAAAAACTTCAGTCTCTGCTGCCATTCAGTTCATGATCTTCACAGAGGATGGAGTAGCCTGCAAGTCAGTGTGGGCCTGAAAACCACTAATAAATAAGCAACATAATGGTCGTCTCAAATTGCATGAGTGGGGGTTTAGATTGGATATTAGGAAAAACATCTTCACCAAAAGGGTTGTCAGGCATTGGAACAGGTTGCCACAGGAAGTGGTTGAGTCACCATCCCTGGAGGTGTTTAAAAGACACATAGATGAGGTCCTTAGGGACATGTTTAGAGGTGGACTTTGTAGTGTTAGGTTAACAGTTGGACTCGATCTTAAAGGTCTTTTCCAACTAAGACAATTGTATGATTCTAGAATTACTTTCTGACTTTCAGTTCTAACATTCAAAAGTAACAGAGCCATCCCTCCAGACTCACTTCCCACAACAAGCCACTTGTCATTAATACAGCCACTGTGATGGTATTTGGGCACAATCCAATTAGACTGACCAGGAGCTACAGGGGCTTTAAAAGATGGGAAAAGGGTAGCACAGGCAGAGCCGCCCCCCATGCAATCTCATCTGGCCCCTTCCTGCACTACTTCCTGCAAATCAGTGGTACTCACGGGTCAAAGACCAAGCGTGTGATGTACTCCTTTGGCATTCGCGGCAGCTGATGGGAGAAGACGTTCTGCAAACCAACCAGCCACATCATGATCTTCTTGTTGGGCTTCTGGTTCAGGGAGTTGCCAACCACGTGGAATTCGATCACTCCCCTGCGCTCCTCCAGCCTCGCCGCCTCATCCCGGGCCGAGTGCGCTGAGAGGAAGTTGGTCTGAGCCACACAAAAGAGGAACAAAATCACATTTTGGAGATTTCGCATCCTCTGACGGAACGGCCTTAAGGAACAAACAAACAAACCCCCCTCTTTTCTCCAAGCTTTTTACAAAAATAGAGCCGTCAATTATCACCATTCTTTAGCAGAAGTGACACAAACAAATAAGCTGGATATAAGTCTACGCTACGGTGTACAAAGGCTTGTTCAAACTTCTTTCAGTAAAGATTAGGTAACAACAGCGATGGTTATGACTCAACAAGTTCCAGAACATCTTGGGGGACAGCACTCATCCAGTTGAAACCTATGTCACCAAGTCTTCACGTTTTCTTTAGTCTAGTCAGCTTGGACAAATGTAGTGCATTTGCCTACACATATTGCAAATCACGTATTTTAATGGCAGTGCAGGCAAAGTAATATTTTTTCATCTTAGTAATGCTTTCCACTATCTATGCCACTATTGTAAGAGCCTAAAAAGAACATTTTAATTCCTACTGATTTTCCTGTTACATACCTAGCAATTGCACCCCTATATTTGAATGGAGATGAAATTAATGCAGACAATTTACTTAACTTTCCTTTTAACAATTGTTTCACAATGCCAAAACATCTCTGCATGCACATACTGTTTACTTTTTAGAGCAAAGTTTGGCTGCTGGGTTTCTAGTCACTGCCAGCCCCAACAGCCAGACTGGCACAGCATTTGTAATATGCAGAGCCATCAGTCACAGTACATAGTTTGAGTAAGAAACGTAGGTGGTTCCAAATCTTCAGCAGTCTCTAGCTAAACCTTGGCAAAAAAAGAGCTGCTGGCAAAACATAGCCTGGCGAAGGGAACAGAAGGAGGAAAAGCCAGCCAAAAAAAAAAAATAGTGCAATTCTGTGCACGGCACAATTCTGCAATTCTGTTTGTTTTTCTCTTCCAGCAGAAAAAAAGCGCAACTGTGGAAGACTGAGCAAATAACTCTGTATATCAACCCTTCTGCATTAGACAGAGGTTTTAACTTTGGATCTTTCATTCTGCTGCAATATCTGAACACCATTTACCGTGTCTTATGAGCTACATCTGTGATTAACAATAAAGATCACACTCTGGAAATGTTCTGTAACAAAAGTACCTTGCAAAATAACCTGGGATCTACATTTTTACTGTCACTATTTCCAAGTATCTTTGCAAACAGTACACAACGCATTAAAAAAATTTACAACCATTCTTCATGTTAACGATGTATTTCATCAACAATTTTTGCTCACCTAATCATACTCTTTGAAAGTCTCTATTTTTGTTATTGACAGCACGGTAAGTTTTGTGGACTCTTAGCTTATCACACTCTATTCACATGAAACATTTATTGAAAACGAGGCATTTGCAAACAGACCAGGTCTATATATTTCTCACCTCTGGCCCAAGCATTGCTGCAGGATCTGTAATTGTTGACATTACTTCATTGATTAACTCAATAGGGATATCTCCTACAATCCTTGGTTTTTTTGAATCCTCCAGAGAATAGGGTTCATTATTTTTTCTCTTTTCCCCTATAAAACAAAACCAGGACAAATCAGACTAGCTGTGAAGTCTAGCACTTCTGTTATATTCTTTAATTTGTATGCCAAGTTTGGGGCTTTTTTTTAATCCCTACAGAAACAGAGAAAGAAATGGAATCTGAACAATATTTATCACTGCTGCAATTTTGTCTTTGCACTGGGATATTAGCACGAAGCAGGATTAGTATACGTCCTTCTCCTACACCTCTGTAAATTCATAATGAAATTATTTCCTTTTTGCTTCAGCATCATCTGCAGTGAACCTCTGTGCTGCTGTCTGGGAAGGTCAGTGGTAAATACACATATTATAGTGCATACTTTTGGATAACACGAAATCCCATTTTGGGATTCACTGGGATTAAGTATCCATTATAGATCACTTCCATCTTTTTTCTAAACCAAGCAGCACATACAGTCTGACACGTCACACATACTTGACTTAGAAAATCCACATGAAGTTTCCAAATCAAAATATACCATGTTAATTATTAACTGCCCTACTAAGGGCAGACCAACATGTAATGCAGCAAAAGCAGCAAATTCATGAAAGAAAAGGCACCAAGGACTTAATGGGTACAATAATCCCGATAGAGCCAGCTGCTAGCTCAGAATTTATCCAAGCAGCAAACTGCCAAATACTAGGAAAGCACACAAACAGGAATATCACTCCATGGTTACCTTCTTCCTCTATTCTTTTCTTAAAGATCTGGTACTGGTCATTGTCAGAGGCAGGATGCTGAATTTTGCCTTCGTGATGAGCACTTAGCAGTGATATAAGTTGGTTCCACATAATTTTAAGATTTTCTTTTTGAAGTTCAGGGCCCTTTGTGCCCACTATTTTACATATATTGTATAGATTGTTTTTCCACAGCTATAGTGCTCTAAATATACGAAGATCAAACTGTTCGCTGCCTTTTTCTGACTTTCATGCAGGACAATTTTTTTCTTAACAATAGAATTTTATTGTTAACCTCCCTCCACTGTGAAAACTGTTTATTCCTATTGTTTATTTCTTACTTTCTAAACAGTTATTGATATATGAATGGGCCTTCCTTCTTATTTCCCAAAAGATTAATTTCTTGGTTTAAAAGAGAATTTTTGAAGCAATTCGTCAAAAGCTGTCTGGAAATCCAGGTATACAAAACTCTTTCCAAATGCTCATCGCTTCCTTCACAGATACATACAATTTTGAGTTCTAGAAAATGCACACTGAATTGCCACACATCACATTACCCACACATTTATCCACTGCATTCTTAATCAGTTTATTATTGTCTCTTCTAACTGTCTGAAATAGGAGACTTAAAACTGACAGTTTCCCAAATTCTCTTAGGACCTCTTCGAAAACCAGTTTTGCACCTGTGTGTTTCAGCTGTATAGCGCTGAGGGCAATTCCAGCAACAGCTCAGCTGCACAACTTAATAATTAGTTTCGTCAATTCCGCATTTCTTTCCACACTCTCAAAAAAAAAACCCAAAAACCAAACTCTTCTAGTGACTACTTACTACTCATTCTGCTGATTTGTAATAAAAAAAGTCTACTCATTCTCGCTTTTAAGATAACTTCCCAACTTGTCCCTCAAAGAAAGCTGCAGTTTAGGAGCCACCTTAAGTCCCTCTGTAGTGAACACTGAGGCTAAGAATTCATTTAGATTTTTCTGCTTCCTTGAGGAATTACTTTACATGAGCTTGTGATCATCCCTCTGACCTACAAACTCTCTTGACAGGCTCATTAATCCTGAGGTGTTTGAAAAAGGATTTTAGGAGATATTAGGAGAATTTATGCATTCGACAACATTTTTTCCCAAAAAACTTTGCTTTTTAACCTGACCTCACTCACGTTTTAAATTTAACCTGGCTGGTGTGTTTCTGCTTTTCTTTATTCCTCAACAGTATGAAATTTCAGTACCTTGAAAGATTAAAAAAAAAAAAAAAGAAATGTCCTCTTCTACTCTGTCTTTATTTAAATGAAACCTTTCTTCATGCCTCATGACACATGGACTTGAAGTAAAGTGTTTTTCAACAACCTCTGACACCAGCAGACCATTGCCCGTTTCAAATTAATTTAAACAAACTATATTTTTTCAAATACAGTTGCCATTTCTGCTAGTTAAACATTACCATAGTGGAGAACAAATATGCGTGCGTATGTCTTTTAACAATAACACCTCAAGGTTGCTATTGCAGAGTGGAGGCAATGGTCACCAAATATTGCAACTGCTGATACCATTGACAGAAACCCAAGAGCAAGTCTCCCTCTTGGTTACCTAGGTTTGGGTCAAGGGCAGAAGAAACTTTGCAAGCAGGACTCATATTCCCACTGTTGGGCTGCTCCAGAGATGAAGGACTTGCAGTGTATGAAACAGATCTTGCAACAGGAGGAGGACTGATAACTGCAACGGCATAAAAGACAAACACCAAAAAAATCAGGACATGGAACCCATTATTACAGCGCTGACTGAAAGACTGTCACAACAAGGGACACAACTTCACACCTACCACATGCCAAGTAACAGCTGATGTTGTGCAACAGAGCAATGTTGAGCTTTATCTCAACATATTTTTCTAAACTTCTACCTAACAAGGGACTGTATTACTGCTGCATGACAGAGTCAGCTTTACTTCACTGAACATACCAGGCTTTATTATTCTGCAGTGTTGAGCACAAGCTAAGAAAACAAACTTCCTTCACACACCTGCCAAGCCCATTGGCATTCAGCCTCATGAAAATGCTATTTGTAGGAGTCTATTGAAAAGCAAAATCTCGTCATTCAGCTTCAGCTGTCCACTTTCACCGCATTCAAAGACTGGTTGGACGAATCAGCTTCAATAAAGGGAGAAGCTATTGCACCAGTGAAGAGGATGAAACTATTATTTTAAAAGGCCATACACTAACATGCTTCTCTATAATATACTAAAAAAAAAAAAAAAAAAATCCCAAATCATTCAGTTTTCATTTGTGTCAGGACTTTTGGCAGGCAAGTGGGATGTTGAGGTGACAGCTCATAGTCTGGACACCTGCAGTCTTTCTCTTCACATGCCTCTATCCTGGTGCCACCACCAGCAACAGCTTTTTTGTTCCATATTCACTCCAAGAATCCAGTGTTTAAAAGGGACACATAAAAATGAAATGCTGCAGAAATGTACATGATAGAACGAACTCTAAGAGCAACATGATGTCAGAGTTGCAATGAACTTGTACAAACAGCATAATTCACCAGTTCACAGTGCAGACCAAGAATTTCTCACAAAAAAGCCTGTATCTGTCACAGTGCAATTTCCTGGCTACACTTTGAAATCCACTATCAGATAAAGTGCTAGCACGATGGTTTTGTCAACTGATAACCAACAACTGATTCAAAATACTGAATTGCTACAAAATATTTAATTAAATGTCTCCAATCTTTGCTTCCTAATATACTGAAAACTGAAATCAACTCCTGAGCTGCATAAGTGGATTTTAAATACTTTCGAGCAGAATGGAAGAGGAGAACGGGAAAATGAAAAAAAAACCCACATCATCAGTGCCCCCCCGCAATTTTACGGATGATTTATACCTCAGTATCCTAACTGAGGAAAAGTGAATAAAGCTACAGAATAGCCAATGGGGCGCATGAATAAGAAACAAAGCAAGGAAAAGCTATAGAAAAACAAGAAAATCAAAAGCACATATGCAAAAGCAATGGGACATCCGATGTGGAAGGTCACTGCCTTCCTATTGTTAAGTCCCTGCTGCCGGGGAGCTGGACAACTGGTGAGGGTCCTCATGGGAGAGGACCATGGTCCATGGTGACCTACCACGGCCATTTACCCACTGACCATTCTCAGTTGTGCATATCAAGTGCACTTGTGCTGCTCGAATACTCAGGTGATTTGCTTCAGCACCCAGCCTGCTCCGCTGGCACCTCATTTTGCTGTATTTCATCATCAAAATGGGATCTTTACGTGAGGAAGCACCAGAGAGTCAGACACCTGTGCTTACTCAATGCAGACTGATTTCAGTACACCCTGGTATTTATAAAGCTGCATACTTAAATCTCATTCCTTAGAATTCATCACTTGTACAGGTTTATCTTCATATTCAGGTCCTCCCCAGCCCATCACTAAATGCAAATTACCTGTCTGTATTCCCAGCTGGCCAGTTTGGGAACTAGACACCAGGAAATCCTGATCCCAAATAGGAGAATTCTGGCTGTACACTTCTTCTTCCAGCATCGACAGAAACCTAGGCACAAAACCAGGTGAAATATTAATAGGATCATTCAAAGCAGGCTCTTTTCTGGAATAAGCATTTGCAACTTTTTTTTTTTAGATTTAAAAATATTTAACGAATCAGTAAGAAAATTATTGACCAATCCTTAAATTTGAATTTAGCAGAGTGCTTACAACTATGAAAATTTATCTCTGATTATAAGCAATATTTATCTAATTTGCATTAACAAATGCAGGAAGAAAGAGTTATGAACTACTTCTACAGAATGAAACTGTGCATTAATAGGAAAGCTATGAGTTGACAGATGCCAAGGTACTTCTGTTATATAACAATGACAAAATATGTCTATTTTGATAAACCGGTGTTTTGCAGATGCGCTTGCTTTCTGCCTCTTACAGATTTGTAAAATCCCACTATCAGTTATTAACAATGCTCTTAGGAAGATACTTTCATTTCTTTAAGTGTGCTACTGTAAAATTTAATTGCGTGTTTCTGCTTGCATACCAGTATTCTTAATCTTACTTTGGTACACTTACAGAAAGTGTGATTTTAAACCTCTCTTAGTATTATTATATGTGAAAGAAATTCCACAGATCAGACTATCCAGCACATCTGCCTTCACAGGGCTAATACATCAGTTCTCTCTCAGAAGCAAGATAGCTGCTTATCTTACATTGCACAAAAGGAGTTTTCAGAACAGAAGTTGACAGGGCACATTTTTACTCTCTAGAGTCATCTATACGTATAGAAACCGACCAGCTGAAACCACAGGACTGTTGAGTCAGACTTTCTTGAACAGGATAAGGATTTTCAGGATCAAGTCCTAGTCTGATATTTTATATATAGGCCATTTATACCTAAGCACAGCAATGTGCAGTGTTTCCTGCTATCTATACAGCTGATAACAGCTAAAAAGTTTGCAAGAGCTATTTGACCATCTGTGGGGGAGCAGAAGCACTAATCAAACCTTAACAAAGGTTACCTTCACAGGCAGCACAGGGACTCTGCCTTCAGACCCCTCAGTGACTCTTTCCTAGGTGCACACAGGTGAAATCTGTTGTGATGGACACGGTATGCACCTCGCTATGCCTTAAACAGCTGGTTTTTGTAACTTCTGGCAGTGAGAAAGAGATAAGTGCTGTGGAGACATGACTTAAATCTTCCTTGAGCCCTCCCAATTCTTTGCAAAACAAAGGCATCATTAACTGTGTCTCTTCCTTGAGCCCTCATTAATTTGGCTTGAACAAAGGCAGAGTCATTCAGTGATCACTGACCAGCTGGGGGAAATAACAAATCACCAGCTATCCCTCAAGGACCAACCAACTCAATTCTGGGCACTTCTGGACCCATTTCTAGAACAATCTCCTTAACCAGCATGAGGAGCAAGCAAAGGGAGAAGGTGAGCCACCCTCTCCTATCCTGCATGAAAATGAACTGAAGTATAAAAAAGTTCTCACTTGGGACACTAGTAATGAAGTTTCATTGCACCCACCACCAAGAGAGCTACAGAGATCATCGCTGGATCGATGGACCCTTGGAGTGCTGAAATCTTACCTTTCTTCTGATATCTTAATCTACCTCTCTTTTCTCTCTCTCCTTCTAACTTTATTCTGGGCCCATAAGGGTAATACAGTTGTGAGTTTTGTTATTGAAGTCTTGAGGAGTTTTATGATATAGTTACAAACTTTTGCCAAGCCACTATCTGCTGTAATTCTACTGAGTTTTTAGTAAATCCATGCTTTAATTTAACCTCTTGAGTAATTGTCGTTACGCCCAGAGTATTTAAAAGTTAACTCTGTCCTCACCCCACTGAGTGGGACAGGACATGTGTGGGTGGCTCCCTTTGCCCAGGAAGGTGCAGCTGGGAGCTCTGCATCGAATCCAGGCACCGGCTCTGAGCCACAGGGTTCACTCTGCATCACGTCAGCAGAGAGACAAATGCTTCAGACAAGTACAGCCCATAAAAGATTTAAAATGTTATTCATACTTCCCACAGATCATCAGCAAACAGTGCTTGTCTTTTTTTTTTTTTTTTTTCCCCAGCAGAATATTAAAAGGAACTGCAGTGAATAATAATGCTTCTCAAATTACTTATCTAGGCTGTAAAAGGCAGCGGAAACATAGGGGTGGGTGCACACCTCCTTCTTCTGCAGATCTGCTCCTTCTATCAACCCAGTGTTAAAGCCTTTTTTATACCTATATCAGGGCCAGATCATGATCCTATTCCCAGATGTACACAAACATTCCTGTATCCACAACAGTCTGCCCCAGAGACAGTTTACATTTTTCAGTGGTAAAAGGCACTATTAATAACAGTAGAAGCAACAAATCCTGGGTGTACCGAGCTTTGGAAAGCTCCTGTTGTTCTTCATTCCCCTGAGCACTAACCCAGCTCCAGCCCCAGACAGTAGCTTGCATAGCACCAGTGCCATCAGCTCCCCTGTACATTCAGTTCCTTTGTTGTTAGGAGGGATGGACTTTTAAAATACGGGCTAGAGAGCCAAGCCACCCTCACAAAACAATTATATTTTTGAAGTGATACACTATTTTAACAGGAAGCATACAATGAATGATCCTGCCACTACCATCACCCTTAACCACCAGTAAAATGTTTGAAACTAAGGACTGTCACAGTTGAGCATGTGTCAAGACAAGTCATTCTCCCTCATACAGCAATATGTAATTATTATTGTTTAATTCTGAGAGATCATTGTCAATATTCCAATACTGAAAGAGGAAGTCGATATGAAATTCATGGGTTTATGATTCACTGATGCAACTTTATATTCCTCTTTATCAAATTAACAAATCTTTTTCAGGGTGAGGTGACTACTTTGTCCCCTATTACAATGTTGAACTAAATAGAAATTCTTAGGTGTACACAAACTCCAGTACAACACTCCCTTTTTCAGTGCTACATCACAAAAGCTGAAGTAAGCATATGGTTTGGGAGATCTGGACCTATGTTGCTATCAAAGACTACAGAAAAAGAAAGTGACCAACAATACCTGCTAACAGGCAATAAGCACAATCCCCCAGCAAGATTAATAATCCTTTTTAAAAAGTAAAGCCCTAGCACAAAGGAAAACAAGCAGTTGTGTATGTAAAACACGCTAGTTCAAGCAATGGCAGAAAAAAAAGTGGCAGTATGTACTTGTTACCGAATAAATGGAGAAATTATTTTAAGCTGCAGGTAATTTTTCCATTTCCATGCCACATTTGCATACTATTGGTTACCCTTCAATGCACGCACATCACAAGCCCTTACTTTGGAAAATGGGTGAGGATTAGTGTTCGTTTCTCTTGAGGAAGCTTGTCTTTTTCTTGCCTGGCCTGCTCCAGCAGTTGCCGTCGCATTACAGTAAAAACGGAGCGAAGCAATGTCCTACCAAAAACCTGGGTGGTTTCATACCGAGGTAGACTGTCACAGAACTGAGGGACATTGCAATAACAAAGCCACCTGTAAAGGGGAAAAAAGCCAGATAATTTTCACCATCTAACATACGAATTAATGCACTAAAACCACTACCCACATCACTTATAACATAGCTGAGAGCTCTATGACCATATAAATCAGTTCCACATCAAGTCTGGACAGAGTTAAGCAGCATTTATATTGCCCAGTTTTTTAAAGAAATTACAGCCAAGTACTTTTACGTCTCCATATATTCCTTCTCTCTGCAATCCAGTTTCCACAAAGTGCTCATTCCAGACAATAATTATACATCACATAAAATTCGTGTTGCTGTCAGGGATTCTCTCCACAGCTCATTCATTCAGCCTCCCACATCTCTTGCCTGCAACTCCAAAGACCATTAGCCTGGCCTGTATTTCCCCTCTTTAAACTTTTATATTTCCCCACACAGACACAAAAGGGGTGACACTTTCAACTAGCTCCATCCTAATCCAACTGGACTCCTACCCTGGTCTCCCACCAGCTGCTTTCTTCCCATTACACCCTGACTTGGCACACTTCCATTTACCAGTAACTCCCTCCATAATGAGTTTTGCATTGAGAAGTACATATGAAAACACAGCATGTCGTGTTACTCTTCTTGGAAAAGGGATTATGCTACAGAAGAAGTAAATCAGGAGTACACTATGTAGGGCATGATATCTCTTAATTTTATTTAAAAGTCTTCAGTATCTGCGTGTAAGTGAACAGTCACTGGTATATGTAGCTCTAGCCGAATCAGACCAGAACCATTATGAAAGCTCCAATAATTAAAAGAAAATGTTAAGAACTGGATGCAGACAGACTGTGCTGGATCCTGCACAGTTTTTTTCATCCAGACCCAAAGTACAGTCTGTCTCAAAAGTCTCCTAAACTGCTGTGTCTTAATCTTTGCAAACACAAGAGTTGCAAAAGAGTCACGAGATGAAGTTGTTCGCAGACCTCTACTCGCTGTTCTTGGCTGATAAAGCACACCTCTCAAAACACAAGGATGAGTGTGAAACTCTGATATAGTCTCACTGAAATCATCAGGTTTTCCAACAAAGCTGGTGACTGCAAGAACTCATGAGGTGCACCCATGACGCACAGGGGCTTCCTCAGCACCCTGAGCAGCAGCTCGAACACCGCAGAGAGGAGAAGCTCACAATGGCAGGTTAGATCAGCTGGAAAGAGGTGGTGCTTTGGGTTGGAGGGAAACTTAGCGACTGTGGGCAGGAAGGTTTGAGAAACCACAAGTGACAAAATTATTAACAGCAAAAGTCACCAAGCAGAGCCAACGCTAGCTATTGATTCCTAATAGAAGTTGACTCCAACCAACCCTGCCTATCTGTATCACAAACAAATGGAGGTCAAAGACCCACCAAATATGGTCTTAGGAGCCCCATGGATTATGAGCAACTGCCCTTTATGCCAGGTAGTTATTTGAGGTGACAGGTCACCTGAGGGCATCCCGGTCGGACACAGACACAGCGCAATCTGCTGTATCACCACCCGCAGTCTCAACTCACGCCAGGGTTTGCTGTTCTCCTTCACGGAGCTGAGGTTTGCCAGAGGAAAGGCCACCAGAAGAGCAGGCAGAAAGCGGTGCTCATCCTCAGCCAGTGTCCCCAGCCATTCCTGGGAACGGGTGCACTG
Source organism: Pampusana beccarii (assembly GCA_013399365.1). NCBI lineage: Eukaryota > Metazoa > Chordata > Aves > Columbiformes > Columbidae > Pampusana > Pampusana beccarii. Next base: position 45,529 of record VWYH01004049.1, on the reverse strand, counting down.
ACAGGGACGTTGGGCAACTGCTGCCTGCACTCGGGCGGCACCTTAACTGTTGCCTGCACCGGCAGGAACCTCAACTGCTCTCACTGCACTAACTGAAAAAGGTGTTGCGCTATTGTTATGAGAAAAGCAAAATTAAGAGAGACACAGCTTTTTTATCCTAGCTCTTCCTCCCCCAGTGACTAAGTCATTCCTTCGAATTCTGACAACGCATTATAAGGTCATAACAAGAACTAGCATTTCGAAGAACCTAATAAAATCTATTGATCATTTAGCATTCAAGCACTTAGAAAATTATTTTTTCACATCTTCCATGATTTGGTTTCAAACTGTGATGCTTTACAATGCTTAATGCTATCTCCATTCTTCTTTTTTCCTTTTAAGCTGAATAACAAATTGCCTGATTTTTTAGTACATGAAATAAGGATCTTACATGAGGCTTGTATCTCAAGAAGACTGAGAGCAACTTTGCAAACACAGGATGTGTAAAAGTGTTGTTAGAAACAGATGCTGGCAACCTCTGCTCCCTGTTCTTGGCTGATAAAACACACCTCTCAAAACATAAGGATGCACGTGAAACTCTGATATAGTCTCACTAGAACCCTCAGGTTTTCATATAAGCTACCTGACTGCAAAAATTCACAAGGTGCAACCATAAGTATGTACATGCCATATTTGTAAAAAAGACACGTAACAAGCAAAATCAGCGTTACCTGGTATAATTCACTTTATACCCTGCAATATCATCATTGGGTGATCTTAGTCTTCGCTGAGAAGGTGTCTCCAGGTGCCAGTAGTTAATGCGGTTCAGAAACATTTTGGCCAGTTCCACTATTGTTTGCCTTTCCTTCGAGGGTAAGTGGCTAAATTTGTACTGCACAAAATTATTCACACCCTTAAAACAGAAGAAAAGTATGTGTAATTATTTAGCCATAATTTTTGCAGAAGTGTCCTTGAACATTCCTCACTTTATGTTTATTAACCCTGAACTTGCATTACATGGGAAAGAAAACAAATACTGGGCACCATGAACTCCTTGCTCAGCTCCTCGTGTGCTGCCACAAGCTGGTTGCCCTGTACACAGCTGCAGGTTCATCCAGATGTTCTTATTCTGTCTACCTCCAGCAGCTGACTTAAAGGGAGAGAAGGAAAAATCTTTATTTTCCCTTGCTTTTCAAAGTAAAAAATTTTGTCAGCAAATAGAGAAAGGTACAGGGGGTTTTCCTCTATATGCTCACATATGCACAATTTTGCTGACAACCATGCTGCATTATTTGTTTCCTCTGTAATCGAGTATCACCAGAAAAACCCTCCAGCCCTTTTTCAATCATAGACAAGGGCTTGTGAACTTCTAGTTAAGTTTGTGTCTACACATCACATTATTTCTTCAATAAGTGCCAGTATTTCACAAGTAGGTCACTTCATTGCACTTTGTATACTGTCTACTTTTAAAAAAACCCTACTAAATAGTTAAAATATGTGCCTGAAAGTGCTTCAATACATATACATTATAAATCAGTAATACTGCTGCTTAGCAAGTAAGCTGGTGTGACTGAGCTGCTGAAATGCTAAAAACAGTTGAAAATATTTGTCTATTTTAAGGGAAAATTATTTCAAAATAAACTGCAAAAAGAATTAGCCTTACATCTCTATGCTTCAATTTGTCAAGCAAATTAAACAGTATGAAGAACGTTACCAAAAATTATATTGTACATAACCTTTTTAGTAGTATATTTTAAGGTCTAGGAGTGCATGGGGATTACGCACACTTAATCTTTGTTTATACTCAAACTAAAGAAGAACTTAAGGTGCAGACTTCCCAGAAATCCAGCAATAAAGTGTTTTGATTTTCCTAAATCATAAGAAATGAGAGCTGCAAGAAAATAATTATTACATATAATAGTCTTCACATTTAAATTATCCTGTTTAGCAATAGAGCATCCATTCATACACTGATGGGAAAACACTGAGCTCCTGTTTCAGTGAATTATGCAAACCTCTGCATAGCCTTGCTGGAGCTAATGGGCCCACTTGTGTGTCAAAAGTGCATTCTCAGGATCTTGCTTAACCAAAACCTGAATTTGTCATATGTTCTTTATCCACCGAGAGTTACAAAAGCCTCAGTTATTCTTTGGTTTTGGCTTTGTTTTTTGTTGTGTGCCCTTTGAAAGAGAAGGCTGTGATGTCACTGAATTGGATTGTAACATTTTCATTCATTTACAGAAGGCAAGTGTAATTTTAATATTGGATTTCAAAGCTTCAACAGCATTTTTCATCACTTGAAACAAAGAAAGATTAGGACTGCCACACATAAAAGTAGTATTTTAAGTTCATTTTCTAAAACCACAAAAAACTCCGCTTCATTAAAGCACAAGACAAATGATGAGAGAAGTCAAATAATGTAACTATTGTACCAGCACTAAAGAAGCAGCAGAATACTTGTACAGTCTCCTACTTTGTCCTAAGGAAACAAACCAAACCAAACCAAACCAAACCAAACCAAACCAAACCAAACCACAACGAACAAACAAAAAACAAACCACACAACACTGAATAAAATAAAATAATAAAAACAAAAACAAACAAAAAAACCCACACAAAACCAACCAACCAAACAAAACATACCATCCAAACCCACATGTTGCTTGTTTACCTGTTCAATGCTAGGTTTCTCAAATGGGGGACTTTCCAAAGATCCTTCTACTACGGGCTTTCCCATCTGTAAAATGCACTTCCTCAAAAGCTGTTAAAAATATACACATTTTTTAAAATTAGCATATTTGCATACACAGGGTCAATGGAAGCCACCAGTGCACAACACACTGCAAGCAGTGTTGAAAATCTCCTGGCTATATATCTGCTTGCTTAGTCATCTACATTTATAGCTACTTTACTGTTAATTGCTTCGTATCTTCTTTGAAACGTCCACAAGAGGCCTCTCTGAGCAAATGTAGGCAGGTCAGTCAGCATCTACATCAATTGACTTTTCCCCATGTGTCAGTGAAGAGGGTAAGGCTTGCAGGTGGTTGCATGCATAGTTTACGAATGGGACTCAGAGTCAGCTCCTGAACCATCCGGATGTCTTTTGGGATAAGGTACGGTACACTGTAGGTACCACAATGTCTAGCCCACACCAGAGCATTATACTAGAGAAAAAAAAAACCTCTCACCAGATGAGGTCACACACGTATGAAAGGCAGTGAAACTGCCTTCTGCGTGAGAAAGTGAAAAGCCTGAGAAGACACTACACAAATTCAGCTTACTTTGAACAGGTAGAAATAAACTTGCTTGGTGTCTGCATCTTCTTCTTTGTGGACACAGGTGAAGAGATACTCCACATCCAATACAATCCCCAGGAGCCTGTTCATTTCTTCTTCAGACACATTCTCCAGGTGAGAAACATGAGCAGCTAAACAAAATAAAAAGCCAAACCTGTAAAAAGCCTACTGAGCGAACCAATAGCACAAGTATTCCCCAAGATATCTCAAACTAAGCCTTAATAGTAAAGGCACTGATCCTGTAATAACATATTTAAACAGAACATGAGGTGACTGAAATATGTGTCACATTGGAGCAATTAGTAAAGACAGTCCAGTGGTGGTAATTCTCACAGCCGAGGAACGTCTGCTGGTTGGAATCACGGTGTCTGTTACTTAAAACAGACCACATAAGTCCTGTCTGTATTAATATGCTACAATACATAATAAATACATACATTTTTGTCCAGGAGTTAAGCTTTTGAGACAAGGTTTCTTACTAAAAATAAATCCATAATTCCCATAAATTAGGTATTCCAAGTGTTGATGCAAGTAGCACCTTATTCTGTGAAGACTAACCAAAAAAAACAGCTCCATAAATAGGCTTTTTTTTAAACTCGATATTATTGGCTAATTCTCTTACTTTCGTATCATGTAAGGTCAGACTATGCTTTGTGTACACTACATTAACAAAGCTTTTAGAGATTGCATATGGTCATTTGTTCAGAAGTTTACAAAACAGCAACTTTCAACATATCACAATTTCCAAGTGACAAACTCCCTTTTATCATCTCCAAAGGTAAATAGAGTTCCACATTTGTAATTTTCAAATGCTTGAGGTTTGTACACATGAAGAGGGACATTCATTTCAAGCTGGTTTGAACAACTGGCTCCAGGAAAAGGGAAGGCAATTTAAAACAAAAAGTCAATTCCCAGAAGAAGATGCTTTCATTACAAAAAGCAACAATCTTTGCTTACTCCAGAGAAATGGTATGTACATCCTTTGCTCTGAAAGGAACAAAAAAAATAACCTCTACAAGAAAAAGAAAAATATTTAAAAGGCTTGGCATATTAGTTTTTACACATTTTAATACTTGTTATTCATATTTACTTCTTAGATAACCATTATATTACCTTAGATATGCCAATGTGAGTGGGACTGGTAAGAAATTTTCAGCATAAATCTGATTCTTTCAGGGGAGAGGAACTGGGAAGAAATAACACTTGGCTTGAAAATTTATTTATTGGCCACTCAGCAAAAATAGTTTGTTTTGGAAAGTTTGGTATGACAGCTGACAAAACATTTAAATTCAATAAATTTGTGCAGCTTCAAGCAAAAGGGACACCACGGCTCAGAACATTCAAAAGATGCCAACAATCATTTCCACATAAATGAACATTTAAAATATAGTGTTTTAAGTTCTGAGCATATAATCAGAACTGAAAGAGGGACAGCCATCATGGGCTTTCTTTAAGGAGAAATATTCAGCATTCTGGGCAGAATAAAACAATTCCATTTCTATTCTTGAGTCAGATGTGAAGTTTTAATATTCCCAGCTGTCCTGATCTCATAACAGTAGTAAATTCCCTCCTAGACAAGCACTGCATTAGGAATTGATAACATACAAAAGAAAACCTTGCGCTCAACTAATGAATGAATAAATCATCAGTACAAGAAGCCATTTCCATGCATTTTTCATAACAATACTGAAAGTTACCTTGACTACTTAGTGGCCATACTTAAACATTTTATTAAACTAGAGAATTATTACCCATACTGTGAATCTAAAAGTAACATAAATGTATCATCAGCATGTATTTGCTACCAGTTACTATTTACTGTAGTCACCTATGTTTGTACATCAACCCAACAAATGATCTTTCTTCAGGTGTTCACAGCCCATTCCTAAATTGTTGTGGGAATTCATCAGTAAAATGGCTTGAAGATCAAAACATACCCCCAAAAACAGATGGCTCAAGCAAGACTAATGTCTAGGATTACCTTTAGAAGAAAATCATAAATAAAAAAAAAAAGAGGCAAAAAACCTGAACATCCTACATTTTACATCATATACGGATTAAACCAGTAATGGAATTTCCACACTGCTACTTCAACAGCTCTCTGAGGAAGAGAAAATACAGCACAGATGACAATCTGAAGTCTGCACACATTGTGGTCAGTCTGGTTTTAAAGGCATTCAGCAGGAACACAATGATTTAGAGGAGATGAGTAAGAAAATTATCTTGGAAAACACCACTGAAAGACATATTTATGCCAGCAGTATGAGGAAGCAGACAGCAGCTTATTTCAGTTATTTCAAATGAAACATCACCCTCATTAGGTGCAGACAGTGGAATAACGAACTTTACCTTCCCTAAAAACAGCAATAAATAAAAATATTGTCCCATAAGCTACAATTTCATTTGTACTGGTTTTACAGTACTGATTTTCCCTAGTTCCCTAGCTAATGAGCAATGTAAGATGTTTTTAACAGACCAAAAATAGTCTTGGTCTTTAGAAGAGCTGAGATTTTCTACGAAATACATAACCATCCAAAAATTCTGCTGAAGAACAGGGAAATGACAGACATGACATCTCATAAGATTAAAAAAAAAAAAAAAACCACAAACCTCTTTCTTCAAAGGCCAGGAATGAAAGGGACGGGTAACACAAGCTACCCTAATTGCAAAACCAAAAGCGGCACAGGGAAGCTGCATGATGAAAGGTTGAAACTAACTTGGCTAAAGCAACCACACTTTCTGTGATACTGTGCATTTATTAATCTTCTCTTGCAAGCAAACCCAGAGATTTGCGATATCGGGAAAGAAATGTGCTGAAAAGCCCAGAAATAGATCAAATGTGATGAGAGCATAAAAAAGAAAACAGAGGAGAAATAGAAATAAATCCCAATTTAAATAAAAGTTTTCCACACAAAGTACAATATTGTTCTCAAAAGTAAAACACAAATGATGCATTGTGAAGGTTTTCAATTTCCTTTTTCTTATTTCACTGTCCTAAGTTTTGGACATCAACGAAACTTAAATAGCAATTGCTTCTTTTCAGTTAGTTCTGAATTTTATTTCAGCTAAATTTTTATTCAATATTTGTTAACATATACAGAAAAAGTCATCAGCGTTTATTTTGGATAAGCACAAATTCCTAAAAAAATAACACAGTGATTCACCACTCTTTTTTCAGGCTATGTCAGTAATGAATCATTATTTATTATCAATCTGAAAAAAAAAAAAAAAAGCCTCACAACAGTATTTAACAGTGGATTTTGAGCAGTTGCTTTCAAGATATACAAGTGGTCTGCACAATAACTTAGACAAAGCTAAGAAGTACAAGCCCAGTATTATTTTCTGTGACATGGAAAAGGTACAGTTCTTTTTATAGGCAAGAGTACCTGTTTTACCATTGTTCAAGAATATTTTATTGTTTATTCTATGGTAAGAAAACGTAATAGAGCCTAGAGGAGAGAGTCATTTTTACAATGATGGTGGTAAAACTCTGGCACAGTTTGCCCAGAGAGGTGGTAGATGCCCCATCCCTGGAGACATTCAAGGCCAGGCTGGACGGGGCTCTGAGCAACCTGACCTGGTTGAAGATGTCCCTGCTCATTGCAGGGGCTTGGACTAGATGAGCTTTGAAGGTCCCTTCCAACCCAAACTATTATATGATTCTGTGATTGTAATTAAAGCAGCTGACAGATAAAACGATGTGAGGTTAATGCTTATATTACACAAAGTATTTAAATTGTTATGGGCAGCTTAAAAGTGCTTTTGCATTTCAACAGTTTAAAATGCCCGAGTTGTCGCAAGTTGTACCTTAGTTCAACTCCTTCAAAACCCGCTTTAGGGTACGCTAAGTCAACTGACATTCATTCCCAATCATAACCCCCATTTCTAGGTCTCACTGTGGCATCTCGACTTCCGCCCCACAGGAGCGGAGAGGCCTGGGGGCAGCGTGCGGGTCGCGGGGGCCGGGGGAGCCTTACCCAGTGCGTGGCTGCAGCTGCGGCACGGCTCGGCCAGGCTGACGCCCGCCTGCCCCAGCTCTGCCCGCGGCGGCGTGGGAGGCGGGTTGGGGTTCTTCCACCCATTGCATTTACAGGATTCCTCAGCCTGAAATCAAAGCAAAAGGGGGTATCGATCAACACCATTAAAAAAAAAACACCAACCAACCAAACAAAAAACCACCACCAACAACAAAAACAAACACAAACCAGGAACTTGCTGAAACTGTGCTATTTCAAGAGCAACAAAAAGTGACATCATTACTGTCAAATCCTTTTTTTGTTCCTTTGACATCTGTTTTGGGGTGTTTTGTTATTGTTGCTTTGTTTGGTTTTGGCTTTTAATCTACCACACGACCCAGCTTTATTTTTTAGAAATAATCAGAAATAGAATAGCACCCTATATAGAGAGATTAACATGTTTCTGGTAGGCAAACCGTGCTCAGAAAAATACACAAACTCTGGCTAATTCTTTTACAGAAAGCCCTAGCTCCTATATGAAAGAAGTATTCAAACATTTACTAGTATATCAACATGTACAGATCCTGCCACCAAGACAGTTTTAATGATTTAAACACAAACAGGTTATCTAACAGGCAATGCGTTTATCACTGCCTTATCAGCTACACTGCTAACAAGAAATCATGCAACTAAAACCAAGCCCATGACAACCCAAGCAGGGTTAATGAAATACTGAAACAGGCAAACAATAACTGCAGTATTGGGGAAAGCTGGCTACAGCAAGGCTTGGCCACAAAAGCAAGGGATGCCGAAGACACTGACCCTGCCAACAAAACCTGCTGCTCACGCTGGAAGGTTTATTTCCACTCAGTGACTGTGAAACATCACCCACAGACTGCAGCTAAATGAGGTGACCATGAAGGGAGATGTTGTGACTTGGGTAATCGTGTTTCAAATCATGCAGAAGTTCTAAGTCCCAATTCTAGTTATCCAAAGAGCAGCCTTATAGGAGGGGATTTTCTTCCGCATGTGCAAAAGATCTTAGTTATTTTGATGGTCAAGTACTTCTAACATCATTTGTCTTCCCGTTTGAAGATCCGATTAGAAGAAAAGTGTGTTTTTTCTGCTGTTCAAAGATATCTGTGCACTGGGCTGTAACAAGATACTCAGGAATTTGTAGTGCCAGGGCCTCAGTGAGGAAAGTATGCCAACTGCTGCATAATATTTACGACTGAAACAACCTTAGTAGGAAAAATCGTGATGTTAATATATCCAGCACTAATGTGCCATTTTTCAAAACCAATTCTGAATGTATTTAATGCAATTTATTTCAGGAATCTATTTCATTTTCCTTTTATGTTTCCAAATCCCATCCTAGCCAGGAGAAGCCGAAAGGATCATAGTTTGACAGCTCCTAAGACTGACAGCTTTGGAGATCAATGGGAAACCGTTCTTCCAAACTGATTTAAATATTCAGCAACCTGACCACCAAGAAAACTGCTGCCTGCAGTTCGCTGAGCACTGTCTGGGCTCCTCTGGCAGGCACCGAGGGGTAACCAGTAATGTTTTCAGCACCCAGAGCCACCAGCACAACTCAGAAATCCACCTGCAAGAGCCCAGCAAAACCACTTCCCATGGAGGTGGGACAACCTGCATCACCCGAAGCCCCTGGCTCTCCAAACTCACTGCGTGGGTGCAAACTCCCTGCCACCCCCATATTTGTAATGTGGCATCAGGAAGGTTTCAGTATTAAATGTGGGGAAGATTAAAACTATTTTTTTGAAGTCTCATAAAATGAAATCTGGATGGATTTATATTGAACGCTATTTTTCTATCATGTTTTCTATGAGTGATCTGATTGGCAGAGAAGTGAAGATGGCTCAGTGTTATTTTACAGCAGAAACCGCCTCTTACAGTTTCACAGGCATTGAGCCAGTTTTACTTTTGTTTGTTATCCAGACCTACGGGACCTCTTAAAATTTAATGACTAGAAAGAGAGATCAGTGATTGAGTGACACCTGTGAACCAAGGATTGCCCTGGTGTGGGGGCTTTGAACATCTGTGAGATTATGTGAAACCACACTTTCAACTAGCATCTCGAGCTAGACAGAATCAATATCAAATAAGCTATTCACATTTGCTTTGTGGGAGAGGCAATGCTGCCATGAGAGTTTTTGCAGTTAAGACAAGGATAGAGAAACTGTCACAGGAAAAAAAAAACTGTCAGAAAATTAGATTATTGCCAAGGAAAATTCAAGAGACGATCACAAAGAAGTTCTCAAGCAAAAACTGATTTAATATTATTTTAGGGAAGTAAGATGAGATCCTTCCCATGCAGCTGTCTGCACAAATGTTCAACACTGTAAATTACTGACATAATATCATGCTTATTATTAATTGCCTTAAATCACACCACAATAAAACACGTCCAAAAAAACCCCTCAAACTAGGCACAAGCTTTTTGAGAATTTTTTCTCCAAGTGGAAGCAGTATTTCACAGAAGCTCACCACGCAATGTTTACTATCAAGCCTAAAAACTATAAACAGTGAGTAACTACACAAACTTTAGTGTCACACAATAATTAACAGCAAAGATGCAAACAAACAGATGTACGAATCATGATAACAGCTCAGTTAAACTGCCAAAAATAAATATCAAGCCACCCACAGAAGACTAAAAACAGTGTGTTCAACAGCAGATTTTTTTCTGCCCTCAGTAGTATTTCCTCACCAGATCTTTCTGAAGCAGATGTTAATTTGTATTGTTCAAATTATTCCAGAGACCTTTCTCAAAGAACTACTAGGGTGGGTTTTTTTCGTTAATCTCTCTATAAAACACCAGAATCAGCACAAATGTTCTGTTAACCACGGGAAAACACAACCCAAAAAGGTCCTCTTTAAAACTAAGCTTTCATTGTAGATGTTGACAGTGCAAGTATTTTGCAATGAATATGCAATGTGCATTCCTCAGTGGCTTAAATTGCTGAGTTGTTTTAAGTCTTCCAAAGCGTTTCATTCATTCAGTCCTTTCTTTGACTATCTTCAGCTTTTTCCTTTCTTCCCTCCTTCTTTTTTTAATGTCACTCATCTGCTTTTCATTAGAAAACAAAGTATGACTTCACCTCCGCAAAAACTTAGTTTAAGATCAAAACAATTTTGAGGGGAGGAAGGAAAAGAAGCATTTGAACTAGTACATGCAGTCCTTGGAGCCTTCTTTTCTGGGACACGTGCAGAGCTTTGATAAAGCCACTGGACAAAGTTGGGGGCTTCTGCCTTACTGAAGCCTGCAAAGTATGACTGTCATCTTTGCAGGCCTGGGGACAACAAATACCACACCTTAATTAAATTGGATGAGTGCAGTATAATAAAACACAATAATTAGACACTGTTACCTGGCCCCACCCCCCACCAAGAAACAAACAAACAAAAACGAAAACAACAGCGCAGAAATTATGTACATTTTGCACCATACAATATAATTGAAATAAATTTTGACCCTTCCACGTTAGGTGGAGCATTACAATGTGGGAAATCAAGCTCTCCAGGAGCTCTGAGCAGTGAAAACTGCAGCTGTGGGCAAACTGAAGTTCTGAAGTTACTGTTTCCTTTAAAATACTGAATATACTGATAGTAGGTCAAAAATGGACAGTGAAAAAATACAGCACATTTTAACACACATTGTTAGCATTTTTATTTAAAAAGGAAGCACCTGAAAGTTACAATATTGCACACCTTGGCCCCTTCTCAGTGGGTTCCAGGTGTCTAAATAATCATGAATAAATGAAAATATTACAGTGACTTATAGACTAAAACATTCCTCTGCTTTTCAGATAGTGAAATGAGCATAGGAGCATGCAAACTCCAAACTAACTTAATTACAACTTAAAAGACGCCAACAATCTTAAAACTGAGTTTCAAGACAGCTGTTGTGCTGGGCTCTTTCCAACTCCGAATCATGCAGGTTGCCCTGTCTGGTGACTGAGGTGCAAAGCAGACTCAAAAGATTACACATACACATTACAGATCTTTCTATTTCCAGGAAATATAATTACTCTAGAAAAAACGTTGATCCTCCCAACACAAAAGCTGTGTAAAATATCCTGTAAGTTTATTTCCTGCAAGCAATAACCTCAAATTGACGCTTTTAACAAAGAACATCACACAAACCATAACAAACACATTGATGAATTTAAAATACATATTCTTCCTACTCAAACGTCCAGTATTCAGCTATCAGACAGTTAGACACTGCTTGGGGAGCTACTCATATGTATCAGGAAATCAGCTGACCCATTTGTCTTTAACAATACAAAATAATGAGTTCAATGTTCAGCTCTAAGGACATGTTCTTCATTTATTAATCAATCCAAGTATTTTATTCCCTGTATTTTCCAATTTCACTTACCAAATATGAAAATGATCATAAGAAAGCTTTAGATTTCTTGTATGCCTCCTATACACTCCTGCAGAAAACAACTTTAATACATTTCCGGTTGAGCTTCAAGGAGCTGTACTTGCACTATACAGAGCCAAGCAGTAATACAGCCAAGTCTGCCTCATTTTAATCTATGAAAAGCCAGGGAAAAAAAAAAAAATCATTATGGAAACAGTGATGCGTATTCACCCTACGAATTCTGTTCTATGCATAAGAGCAGGAAAATGCCAGAGAGGTCACCCTAGGATGAGATGCCAGAAGCAGCGCCTCTACCAAGGGTCAGCAGTTGCTCTGGAGCCTGGGACCCAGATTTTACTTCGACCTCTGCCACTTGCTCACTTGCCACAGGGCCTCAGCCAAGTCATCTCATCATAACCCTCCTCACTCTCTGTTTTGTTTATCTAAAGCACAAAGTCTTTCCTCAAGAAGGATTATTTATTCCCTGCTACTTGTGCAAATGCCATAAGCTACTAGGCTGTAATTACATTTTTAAGTATCCAGGCACTACTGTAAGATATATATAATGAGAAATAACCAACTTTACAGAAAACTTAGTGAACTAAAATAGCACATACTTCAACCTGTTTATGAAAAAAACTCCCAGTGAGACTGAAGAAAGAGTTGTGTTTTCACATACTGTAAACCAATAGGGGGGAAAAAAAGCTGAGGAGACTTCCTCCTGCATCTTCATTAAATATATTTATGTGTGTAAGTCACACAGTGCTGCTTTTATAAAAAAGTGCTGCTTGTATATAAAAGTGCTGCAAGCTCGCATGCCTAATGCTCAATTTCACACTGGACAAAACCAAAATGATGTATGCAGCCATTCATATGTGCACAGATATAGCACATGCCAAATACAAAACCTTGCACAACCGTGGACTTCCAAAAGTCATGAAAACTGTGCCAACTCCTAATATATACCTTATTGTTCAGAACGTGCGTTTTCCTCACCACCACCCCACAAACTTGGGCATTTAAGAAGGTTTATTTGTTTTGACTTGGGGTTGGTTTGTTTTGCTTTTTTACACAGAAGAGCCTGTTCCCTCACTTCTACCGCGACCTTTTTTCACAGGTGAGAAAGTCAAGTAAAGCAGCTCAACAGCTACAACTCTCCTGTCCTAATTCTTCACCTAATTCTTTACCAATTCTTCACTCTCCTGTCCTAATTCTTTAGCAGGAAAAAGAAACAAACCACACATTTCTCTAGCCTTGGCAGCAGCTCCCTAAATTTCATCCTTGTTCTCCTCAGAATATGTGCACACTGAAGATGTCTTTGCCAGCAGTCTTTGTCCATGTTTCCTGTGAAGAAAAGGGATCACTGAAGAAGGACCAGGAGGTCCCTCTTGGAGACTGAGCATCCCACCTCAGAGCAACACCTTCCACCCTTTTCTGCTTAGCATTTCTGCTGTTGCCAGTGAGACTCGCCCTTTACACGGCCACCAATCGCTCCATCTACATGAGGGAAGGTGATAGATGCTACGGATACCATTACATGTTTTCTGCATTCCAACTTGTACAGCTCTGTGTAGATTTACACAAGATTCACATATGACCACTATTTAACGCATACAGATGTCCCCTTCGGAGGTGGTGTGTTTGCCTTCTCTCACTCTTCTACACTCACACACAGAAATGCAAAATTAATGGAGGAAGAGTTGCAACCCAAAGTATGAGAAAGTTCAAAGTTACACTCAGCATTGCTACAGTTTCTTGCAAACCACTGATGTTACAAGCCAAGTCGTGTCATTTTGGAGCACCTGCCAGGTGTTCAGGAAGAAAAATAACACATTCTTCCACCCTGCTGGATCCTTCCCCCTTTATACCACAGGAGAAGCCACTTGATTAGTTTTCAAGGAGCTTCCTGTCTGCCTACTTGCTTGTTTTGAGACCTGAAAGAAAGCTGCCTGCCACTTAATTACTTAAGTGAAATAGCAAAGGTAGGTTTTGCATTTTAATCTGAACGCAGAACAGCATTTAGTGCTGTGGCTGTGCCTAGATCCTGGTGGGAGGAAGAGGCCCTGGGGTGCCCTCAGCCATGGGTCCTGCTCCATCCATCTGGAGTGCCAATGGGGCACACACCCAGGGCTTCTCACAGAAGAGGGCCAGTAAGGCCACCCCAGTGGAGCACCAGCAGCCCAAGCTGTCACCACACTGTACCCCACCACCAGAGCTCTGTGAGAGGGAAAGAAGGGCTGGCAGCAGGCTACAGCATGCCCTCCATCCCTCTGAAATTTCACTTGTCCACCTTCCAACAAAGCACCTGTGGCAGTGCACACGTAGGGCTGGTGAGCCCCCAAAAGAGCCAAGGGTTTGGGAAGAGACAAGGCTGCCTGCACTTCTTTGCAGCACAGCTACCTCTGTGGGGCAAAGAACCTCAGAACAGGTTTTTGCTTTTGCCCTCATGAAGATCATCTGGAGGTATATCAGAGGAAGAAAAAAGAACCGACCACAGAATAAAAAAGCAATTCACACACTCCAAACAGCCCATGACACATCCAGCATCATTTTACAGCAAGTCTTGGTAACTTCACAATTTGGGGTACTCAGCACAGGGAAAGCTTCAATCTTGCCACCCAGCCTGCAATGAGGGTCACAGGCTTCAGGTACATTAGCTGCTCTTTTAATTTACTGACACCGGTGTAATCTTGCAATGTCCTGTGTATGCACCAAAGATGAAGTGGAGGTGCCTGCACACATGGAAACAGCTAAAAAATTGAAACGTGTGGCTTCCTTAATTTGCCCTCACATGACAGCATTGCGCCATGCCTTCAGCATACAGTTAAAGCTCCTCACACCACCAGACAGGACTATGAAGTCATACAATGATGCTTCCCCATGTACGTTAGCATTTACTTTGGCCTTTCACTTAATGTTTGCCCTTTTGAGGCTTCCAAAGTAATAGAACAGAGAAAATAAGTTGCACATTTCTCCCAAACAGCTCTTTTCAACGACAAAAGCATTACTAGCGGATTTGACATCAGCACTGCCAATCTGAATATGTCAGACCTGCTGTGCATCCAGGAAATGCCCTGACAGCAGCACTGCAGCCAGCGGCCCGTGCTCCGACCGCAGTTGTCCTCCTCTGTGCGCCCCATGTGCACGCACACAGATGACAATGCCAGTTGTCACAGGCCTCCAAAGGCAGAAGCGACAGCTCTGACCTGGCTTCCTCCGTCTCCGACAGACAGGCAAGTCCTGCTTCTCCCAGCAATTAGAAAATCGCAGGTGGAGAGAAAGTACTTGTGGAGGAAAACCCTGGGCAGCTCTCCCGAATATGAGAAGCGAGCACCAGGCAGGCGCTGGAGGAGAGATCCCCGCTGGGGCAGGGTGCAGGCGGGCGGCGGTGGCCGCTGCCGACCCGGGCGCCGGACAGCGGGACGGTGCGACGTGACCGGTGGGGACACAACTTTCCCAAACCCGGAGGCCGCGCCCCTTCGCATCTCTGCCAAAGCGGCTGGCGATGGTGCCAGCTCGGGGCAGCGGCTTTTGCGATGTCAACAGCTCTGCGCTGCGAGGCCCCCGCCCGGGGCCGGGGGTGCGCTCCCGCGGAGCGGGGACAGGGCAGGCTGGTGTCCCCGCTCCCCGCCGGGGTGTTTACGCGGCTGGCAGCTGCGGCAGCGCTGTCAACCCAGCGCTCACCGCCGGCAACAGAAGCCGCCCCGCCCGCCGCCGCCGCCTCCCGAGGAAGGACGGACAGACGGACGCTGGGGTTGGGCACCTCCGCTGCCGCCCGGCTAGGGCAGGAGGGAGGGCGGCGCTGCCTCCACAGTCCCGTCTTCGGCGCGTTCGGGGTTTATTTTTTCGACCACCGGCCGGAAAGCTCCGGGGGAGCAGGATCCACCGGCACCGCCACTTCCGCGGGGAGCGCCGGGCTGCAGCCGGGCCGCCTCCCCCGCCCGGCACAGCCCTTCCCCACCGCCTCCTTCCCTCCCCTCCCTCCCGTCAATCCCCACCCTCCGTGGGCGGGTGGGCGCCCGCGGCGGGGCGGCCGGGTACCTTGCAAGCGGAGTAGACGCCCAGCTTCTCCAGCTTCTTGGCCCGCGGCGCGGCGCGCAGCTGCGCCTTCTTCCCCGCGGTGCGCGCCGAGCCGGGCCCCCCAGGGCTCTCGGCGGCGCTGCGGGCCGGGCCCCCGGCG